>PVLA01008262.1:0-91234 GCA_004027455.1 Hydrochoerus hydrochaeris
ATGTGATTCAGGTGGGCCTGAACTCACTATGTAGCCCATGCAGGCCCAGAACTTGTGATATTCCTCCTGCCTCAGCCTCCTGAGTGCTGGGATTACAGGCATGTGTCACCATGTCTGGCTGCCTTGGAAGTACTTAGTCTTTTACTCTTCTGTGTGAATTTTGGGATTGATTTCTCAAAGTCTGCCAAAGATTCTTAGGATTTTAACTGGAATTTTATCTCTATTTCATAGATTAACTTGGGAGTAATTTGTTTCTTGTATTGAGTCTTGTGATTCATGAACTTAATCCATCTTTCATGATTTTTAGACCTAAATTAGCCCTTTAAAATTTTTCACAATATTCCCTTTAAAATATAGTGTAATCACCAGGTGTGGTGATGCACACCTGTTATCCTAGCACTCAGGAAGCTGAGGCAGGAGGATTGCCACAAGTTCAAGGCCAGCCTGGGCTACATAGTGAGTTCAAGGTCAGGCTGAATTACATCATGAGACCCTTTCTCAAAAACAAACAAACACGAAACAACACAGTAACAACACGTATAATCTTCATTAGATGTATCCCAGAATACTTTAATAGAATTTTTTTTTGTTTTTTTGGTTATTAGTGACTAGGAAGACTGTAGGTTTTTTGTTTATTTGTTTCATTTTTTAAAATTTTGCCATGTGGTATTGCTGTGTTGCCACCAGGCTAGTCATAGGCTCAACTAGATCTTCCTGTCTCAGCCTCCTGAGTGGCTGGGGCTGCAGCTGTCCATCACTATGCCTGACTACACTGTTGACTTTTGTTATGGATTTTATATACCCAGCAGCCATTCCTGATGTCCTTTTGCTAATAAATTCATAGACTCTTAAGTATACCATGCAGAAAATTGTGTAATCTACAAATAAGAGCAGTTTTATTACTGTTTTCAGTATTGGAGTTTAAGTTCATTTCTTTGTGTTATTATATTGGCCGAGAATGCCAGAGTGTACATGCATGTGTGTACAGGTAGATTACTGCCAACTCAAAAAAAGTTTACAGTGCTGGGGATTGAACACAAGGCCTCATGCGTGCTAGGCAAGCACTCTGCCACTGAGCTACATCCCAGACCAGCAATTCAATATTTTATCTTTTTTTTTTTCTTTTTGGAGACAGGGTCTCCCCATGCCACTCCCTGTGCATGCCACCCTCCATGACAACCCTCCTGCCTCAGCCTCCCAAGTGCTGGGATTACAGGTGTGCACCACCATGCCAGGCCAGTTCAGTATTTTAAAAGCTATAGGTCAATTCAGGTCTTCTGCGTCTTAAGTCAACTTTGGTAAAACTTCTTTCTGAAAAGTTGTTCTCTTTGTCTAAATTTTCAAATTTATCATCATCAATTCTTAATTTCCTGTTACGATTTCGGAATCTCTATTCAGTTTATAGTTATGTCTTATACTTTTTTTTCTTTTCTTTTATTTGTTTATTTTTAAATTGGTACCAGAGATTGAACTCACAACTGTGTGCTTGCAAGGCAGGTGCTTATGCTGCTGAGCTAAATCCCCAGCCCTCTTAAATTTTCTTAAGGGTTTTTGTTTAGTTCTGTTTTTTGACACAGGGTCTCTCTTTGTAGCTTAGGCTGGCCTTGACCTCACTAAGTAGCCCAGGCTGGCCTTGAACTCATGGCAGTCCTCCTGCCTCAGCCTCCTGCGTATTGAGATTATAGGCATGCACCACCACACCTGGCTGTTCCTTATACTTTTCATCTGTGACTTCTCTTTCTTTCTTGATCAGTCTTTCACAGGCTTGCAAGTTGCATTACTTTTCTCCAGAGAAAAATCAGCTGTTTTTGTTATTATTGAACCTTCACATCTTTCCTTCCATGTCTTAACTTCTGACTCGTAATTATTTTTTTGGAGACAGGATTTTACTGTATAATTTAGGCTGGCCTTGAACTCACTGTTTAGCCCAGAATAGCCTCAAATATTTGGCAATCTTCCTGCATCAGCCTCCTGAGTGCTAGGATTATACCATAAAGATTATTTTATTTTATTTTTTGGGTACTGGGAATTGAACTCAGGACCTTGCATTTGCCAGGCAGGTGCTTGTGCCACTGACCTACATCCCTGGCCCCATAAGGTTCATTTACTACTCATACTGCATTCTGAATAATTTTCTTAGTTCTATTTTCCAGTTCAGCATTTGATTTTTTCTTTTGTGTTCAACCTGCTGTTTAACCCACCTCTTTTAAATAACTTTGCCCATTCCTTCAAATTCTGTTTTTTAGGATTTGTTTTTAAATTACAAATTCTACCCTTTTGTTTTATCGTCATCATCATCATCATCATCGTCATGGTGCTAGGGGTCAAACTCAAGTCCTTGTGCATGTTAATCATGCACTCTCCCACTGAGCTGTATCCCCAGCCCTAACAATAATTTTAAATGTTATTTTTAGTGTTCTTTTGATTGTTCTACTATTTCAAGTTCCTTGGTGTGCTATGTTATAATTCTTATGTTATCATGTATTCTGATTTTCCCTCATGATGAACTGTTTTCTTATATGGACTAATTTTTTATTTCTTCTTTTTTTAAAATTTTTTTTTTTTTTCCATCAGTACTGGAGATCGAACTCACGACCTCGTGCTTGCAAGGCAGTTGCTTATGCCGCTGAGCTAAATCCCCAGCCCTAGACTGTAATTTTTATTGTGAATTCATGTTCTGTAGGGGTTGTTTTCTGTGAGAGTCTTACTACTAGGTGGCTAAATAGCTTTATTGTTACTTTTGCCAGGGTTTTTCTTTTAATGGTTTAGGACTGTATTTTTATACTATTTTCCTGACTTGGCATTTCCTTTTCATATTTTGAAGCGTGTGTGCCTTGAATTTCAATTTTTGGTATGATTTTATTTTGCATGTAGATCCTGGAGTGGGTTCTCTTGCTGCTTCCATGGCCTGTTGGTCCTTCTTCTCAGGGAGATAGTGCTCTTAAGGTCCCAGACATGCATAAGGTCACACTTCCGGTTATCAGATTTATGAAGTGAGTCACTTTCGCATTGCCGGGACAAAATACCCAGTGTGTACAATTTGAAGGAGAGATTGGATTTGGGTCACGGTTTCTAGTGGGTTCAATCCATGGTTGTCTGGCTCCAAGGCCTCTAGAGATAGCGTGAGGGAAGGGCATGGTAGAGAAAAGCCAATTCAATTTGTGGCAGCCAGGAAGCCTCTGAGAACAGGAAGGAGCCAGGGAGAGGGATACACCCTTCTGGGTCACACCCCAGCAGCTCACCTCCGGCCAGGCTCCGCCTTGGAACAGCACGTTCGAATGTCAGCTCGTCAGTGGGTGATTCTACTGTGAGTATGGTGCCCCCATGCCCAGTCACCTTCCATAGGCACGAGCTTTGGAGAGGACTCTTTAGACCATAACAGGCCACACTTTATGTCCTTAAGTTG
Organism: Hydrochoerus hydrochaeris; assembly: GCA_004027455.1. NCBI lineage: Eukaryota > Metazoa > Chordata > Mammalia > Rodentia > Hydrochaeridae > Hydrochoerus > Hydrochoerus hydrochaeris. Next base: position 3,407 of record PVLA01008262.1, read on the forward strand.
GCATTAAACCCCAGTTTCTCAAGGCCTGTGTCCAAATCAAACACAAGTCTTGGCCTCTCAGGTCTATACTTTAGCTTCATACCTTCTGTTTTTGGCACCTGAGAATTTTTGTTTTTGGCTGAGCTGGGAAAAATTATTTTGTTTTGTTGTTATAACTGACACTGTGTATCAGCCTAGGGTTAATCTTTGTTGGCAGAGGTTGAAGACTGGTCACGTTTCCTCTGGTGAGCATGTCGTGTGAGGTTTTACATGTATTTCTTTTAAACTACAATTCTAGAGTTTGTATTTTTTTGTGCAGAATTTCAGTATTGCTAATTTATTTATTTATTTGGTACAGAGAATCAAACTCAGGACCTTGTGCTCACTAGGCAGGTGCTTATGCCGCTGAGCTATATCCCCTCCCAGTTGCTAATTAATATCAAATATAATTTCCGTTAAAGTTTAGCAGTCCCACCAATTGGATAGGATTATTCATTTAGAAATATTGTTAACTAAAGAAAACTGTCAAGCCCAAATCTGCCAGATCAATTAGACTATCATTATTCAAGTTGACCTGTAAAGCTCTAGGGTAGGGGCATAAAGCATCCAAATTCTTTTTTTTTTTTAATTTAAAGAGGAAAAAAAAACAGAAAAAAAGGGAAGCAATAATACAAAATTCCAAAAAAAAAAAAAGAAACAAAATAAACACTAAGAAATCACGAGTTCACAAATTACATACTGTCATCTTAGAAATAGTTGTTCAAGTTACAGAATTAAAGCACACAAAGTGGACATTCAAACCATGAGACTGCAAACAGTTCTGCTCAGTGATTCAACAAAAACTTAGTAATGTGTTTATCAATCCTACACACTTAAACATACATGCAGTTATATCCTTTAGAGCACTTTCTTTTCCTCTCTTTTTTACAATAGCAATTACACACATTATTACTCCTACATTTCTTATTACTTTTTACACTAGAGACACAGTGTGATATTTATAAATAGGATTCTTATTTCACTTAAGAGAATAGGCTCAAGTAAAGCATCCAAATTCTTTCTGTGTGACAGTGGTGGGCTCTGTACTCCAGTTTTCAGTTTGATCATCAGTTCCATTGCAGTTGCCTACTGTCCTTGACTCAGAGACTACCAGAATCACTCAAGGCCCTCTGCTTATAGTGTCTGAGTCTGTTTATCTTTTTTAGCCTTGTCCTCCATCCTCTTCCATCTTCTGGCTGTTACCCAGTTCCAAAGCTCCCTTTATGTTTTCAGGTGTAGTTATAGCAATAACCTCACTCAGAACGGATTTTCTGTGTTAGTCTGTTTTGTATTTGTATTACTATAATGAAATACCCGAAGCTAGGCACTTTATAAAGTTTTAGAGGTTCAAGGGTACAATATCAACATCACAGAGCTCTGGGAAGGCCTCAGGGCAGGTGGCTACTTTTTTTTTGGTACCAGGAATTGGACTCAGGATTTCATGCTTGCCAGGCAGGTGCTGTGCCGCTGAGCTATATCCCCAGTCCCAGATGACATCTTAATGATGGGATATGTGTCCATATGAAAGGTGACATGATGAGAAAGGAAGCCTAAGTACGGTGGGGAGGAGACAGACTTGCACCGTGTGTGTGTGTGTGTGTGTGTGTGTGTAGTGCTGGGGATTGAAGCCAGGGCCTTTGGACTGAGCTACATTCCCATCTCCAGCGCTTTCTTAATTTTTTATTTTGAGACGGGTCTCTCTGAGTCGCTAATTGTCCAAGCTGTGGTTGAACGGGCATTTATCCTTTATATATCCGTCCTCTTGTGAGAAATAGTCCAGAGTCCTGTGAGAATTACCTTAATCCCTTCTGAGGGTGGTGTCCCCAAGGTCCTAAGGACCTTTCACCAGGCCCCATTGGCAAAGGCTCCACCATTTAACATTGCTGAGCTAGTGGCTGATCTTCCAGCATATGAACCCCGAGGGGCCACACCATGTCCAAACCGTGGCACCCTTGATATTTCCTTATTTCTGATCATGTTCCCTTTTATTAAATTAAGATTCAGCTTGTCAAGTTGATAAGGAGCCTGACTGGTATTGTATTGGATTTATATATCAGTTTGAAGATTCTTGGCGTCTTTACAGATTTGAGTCTTTTCTTTCTAGAATACGGAATCCTCTCCAGCTGCCCCCACTTCAGTAAAGCTTTGTAAAGATTTTATACAATTTGGATTTATTTTTGTTTATGTTGCTATTGTGAATGAGGTTCTTTACCCTGTTAGCTTTCTTCATGGATTATTGTATTGTTTTGCTGGTGCTGGGGACCGAACCCAGGGCCTCACATGTGCTAGGCAAGGGTTCTACCACCGTGTCACTCTCCAGCCTTTCCTAACAGATTGCTCTTGGTGGTGGATGGGATGAATGGTTTACTTTGGACTTGACCATGTTGAGATTCTCTTGCATTATTTTCTTTTACCATGATCCCCACTAGCTTGGGATTCTAAACTTATTAGTTGTATTTCACAATAGATTTTTCTTCTTCACATTGTTTATTGAAATATTAAGCAAGGTCTATCCTAGTATTTATCTCCAAAGTGCCATAGTGTTTATGCTTCATTTAAATAAAACCAAATTCATTTCTACTCTAGTCCAGCACAAGTTTCCAGGAATTCTGATGAGTATGTTTCTCCATCTAAGAAGTCTTTATGCATCTAACTCCATTGTTCTGTGTTTGCACTAACTCCTATGTTAGCCATACGGCCCCCTTTAATTTTGGGTTAATCCTTTTTACTACTCAACCCCATCTCCACCTGTCTTCTCTGTGTCCTATCCCTTTTCTTCTTTCTTCCATTTCTGTCCTAAGTAGCTTTGGACCTGAGCAGGGACTAACTCCTGAACTTTGCCTGTTCCCAGCCAGGACACCATCACAGGTGATATGTACTATTTCAACTTTGCCAATGGGCAGTCCACTTGGGACCATCCGTGTGACGAACACTATCGGAAGTTGGTGGTTCAAGAGCGGGGGAAGCTGTCAGCTCCTGGGGCCATTAAGAAGAAAGACAAGAAAAAGAAAAAGGAAAAGAAAGACAAGAAGGACAAAGAGGCCTCCAAAAATGCTGTGGTGAGTTGCTGGATGCCGCTCTGAGAGAGGTGGGGCTGAAACCTGCGGGTATTGGGAATCTGTAGGTGTGTGTAGCCGGGATACTGAGAAACGCAGTAATAAACTCTTGATAGTGTATCACCTAAACTTCGCTTGACTTCTGGCAGTTGTTAACGTCTCGACAGTTCCACTTCTTTCTTTCTGGGGCATGTGTTGCATAGTGAGAGCAGTAGGAGAGCAACACTGTCCAGTGGAGGTGTTCTGCAGTCGTCTAAGTGATGGTGTCTGCCACTCTGGCTTGGGGACAGGCACTTTGGGAGGCCAGGGAACCTCCAGGAGCGAAGGTGCTTTCCCATCACTGGGTGTCTGGGTGTCCTAGTGTGGGCTCGTTATTTTCATAAAGTGGTGGGAATTCAGATCGTCAGAACAGCAGTACCTTCAAGATTCAGAAGAAAAGCATTGAGCCTTATCTGCTCTCTGGCTTTTCTTTGATAGCAGTGTCCTTGGTTAGTGGTGGATAACTGGAATTTAATTGCAGTGTGATCATGGTGATGTTGAGTAGCTTTTGTGTCAAATTCAAAGTGTCTTATAACCATTGTTGTTTTATTTGTTGCTTTAGCAGCTCTGAACTTAGGAGGTGGAAGGTATTGCCCTCGTTTTAGGAGAAGCACATTGGAAGCATAGAGAGCTGAGGCCCAGGCTGGCCCATGTGTAGGTGTTACAGGGCCTGGGCCGTGCTCCCTTCACTTGGGCATGGGCCTGTGGGCACATGGAGGAAATGGAGGCCAGAGGAACTCAGTTCTGCCAGCTGGGGAGCACTGGGTATATTTTTTCAACCCTCTCAATGGTCCAAGTTCTTTTGTCTTTTTTTTTTTTGTTTGTTTTGTTTAGTCTTATTCTCACCAGCACCTGTCACTTCTCACTAAAGATTTTGTCCATCTTTTTTTTCCCCCAGTACTGGGGTTTGAACCCAGGGCCTCACACATTTTAGGTCATACTCCACTATGAAACTACACTCTCAGCCCTGTCTTCTTCCTAAGGTGTCAATTCTAGCTTTGAACAGTTGTTGGTTAACAGCCTTTTTATCACATTTAAGCTTCACTGATACTCCTGTCTCCTTTCCCTACTTGCATATTACTCATGGTTCTGAGAAATAAGTCAACAAACCCATTTCTCTAGATAGGGAAAAGAGGGCAGGTAATTTCGAAATAGGTTGAATTTTCTAATAACATATGTTTGAAAGGTAAAAGGTGGCAGATGGGCTTTTCACTAACCGGGATTATAACGTGACACTCGGCTATCTGGTGGGCTTTGGCATAGTTTGGCAGGGTCTGGCGTGACTAAAAGTAGGAGAGGAAATAAGGTCTCTGGGGTGGGGACTTGGGTGATGCAGTGAGTTCCTGTTAAATCCCCTATTAAAATCAATTTCTTCTGTATTTTGGGGAAATAAGGGCAGTCGGGCAGCTCTGGGCCATCCGGTTCTGTGGGCTCAGGAAAATCACCTCAAGCTTGAGTTTGTGTGGGGCGCAGGCCTGCGTTCAGGTGGTGTGCGCCCCCTGGAGGTGTGCGCTCCCATGGTGTTTAGTGCGAATGTTTGCAGGGGCTGTTGGGTTTGTTTTCATGGTGTCTTCAATGACTGTTAGGCATCTCCCAGTGATACCTGTGCTGGAAGACACTGGAATGAATTCCCCAGGCTCGGGCGATGGGTGTGCTTCCCCCTTTTCTCCCTTGTAGAAAATTTCTGGGAGACCTTGTTAAAGGGGGATTTTATGAAGTTAATGAATCACAGAACCCAATAGCTAGTTAGCACCTTAGGTATAACCTGGCTAATGATTTTTGGACTTTAGTAGAGCTCTATCCTCAGGTCAGTTTCTCTGCAGAGGTGTAGCTGGTAAAGAAAGAGGTGGAGCCGCTCTGGTTGAACGTGGGGATGTGGGCCTTGGTGATGCGCCTTCTCTGTCACATGTCCATTTTCTAGGGTTCCCCCAGGTATTAAGTCCCCGATGTACCATGGAGCAGGGTTTGCAGGCTGTAGATCTATTCCAGCTTCCTCTGTATGGAGAAGGTAACTGGAGCCTAGAAAACAACTATTGTCTTTCTAAAAATTTTTTGTAATTTTATCATTTATTATTTTTTTCCTCCTTGAAATAAAAGGGGCTTGAAAAAGAAAAAAATTAAGTTTATTGGTGTATTTTAGATATACACAATGATCACATTCATCATAAGTAATACCTGTACATGATATAACTTGATTCTTTTATTTTTCCCATTGCTCTACCTGCCTTTCAACCCACCTTCCCCTCATTTACAAAAGCTTAAAAATGACTTATTTTCAACCTCAGGGAATTTTTAGCTTTTCTTTCCTTTTTCAATTTTTGCTGTAAGTGGAGGGTGGGTTTCTACTGAGTGTAAACCAGAAGTGTTTTGTCTTAGTTTTCTCTGCATGTTTATGTACCCATCTAGGACACGCAGCCTGAGCAGGGACTTCTGCCTTCCTTTCTCCGCGGCCCAACCCCTCTCTCAGCACCTGGGCTTGCTGATCTGGACCTAGACCAAGAGATGGAGGCTATAAGTGAGGGATCCTTTAAGAAAATAAAGAGTCCATGCATGTTGAGTGACACTCCTTGGCCTCCCTTGGCTGCTTTCCCTAGCAAGCTGCAGCCACTGTCCAAAGGCCAAGCTTCTCGAACCCACCGGATCTTTGCTGATGTGGAGAAAATCTTAGACAGGGCTCCAGCCCAGTGCAGAACAGAAATAGCTGATCAGCAGGGTTTGGAGATACCTCAGAAAGCAACAGAGAAAATCTACCTGGGGTCTTCAGACCCTGAAATAGAAGAGCTGGAAATGAGGACCAGACTGCAGAAGCTTGGAGCCCTGGGCCTTCAGAACACTGGGCCTCTCCAGAATGGGGAAGATGCGTTAGAAAGTGGGAGCCAGGCCTCTGTCCACTCTAAGCTTTCTGAAGCCAGCAAGGGCCCACAGCCAAAAAGGGAACAGCATGGCCACAGCGTAGCCACACTGAGCTCCACTGGGGGGGATAAGGGTCAGAGCCCTATGCCATTGTCCTTCCTTGAGGAGGAGTCCTCCCTGTCCCCTGGTTCTTCTGACTGCATGCTACCTACCAGGAAGAGTAAGCTGTTCTCAGTAAACGGCAGCTTAGCTGAAGATCTGAGCTGGCAGGATGTGGCCGGGGAAGGTGAGATCCTGGGAAGGGGGAGGCCAAGGAGAGAGCCTGCAGGACTGTGGGTGGGACAAGTCTCCAGGCTTCTCAGCAGGGACACCCCTGGCAGTGGCAAGGAAGCAGTGCCCAGTGTCCCTATGGCTCTCGGGGCCGCAGCTGAAGATCTACTACAGGGTTTCTTCCTAGCACGGCCTGATGCCTTGGCATTAGAATCAACTCAGAACGCCTCCTCTGAGGCTCCAGACAGCGAGAAGAGCCACCTCCCAGAGTCTCCAAACCCCTGCCATGAAAGCAGGAAGCCTAGCGTGAATGGGGCTGACCCGAAGAGCTGCAGCAGTGGTGAGGGCAGCCTGGCCTTGCCTCTAGGTGCTCTCATCCCGGGTGAGGTGACCAGCTTCCCTGGGGGCCTACAGAGCTCCAGAGCACCTGTGCTGGCTGTGGATCAGTCAGACCTGGAGTCCAGAGATTCACACTCCTGCTCCTACCAGGCGTTCCAGTTGTCTCCTGGGCAGAGCTCTGCTGAAGAGCAGTCAGAGGGTGAAGACTATTCTGAGGACCAGAGGTTCTACCAGCACATTCTGAAGATGGTCAAGATCTCCAGGGGGCAGAAGGGCGTGGGGCTGTCTGAGAGAGTGCAGGAAATGCCATGCAAAGACATTACCGACATGGTATGGTGCATGACCCCTGAGCCTTTCAGGATGTCTAGTGAGGGTGAGCATGAGGCCATCAGAGCCGTGGAGAGGGACTCAAGGTTTCTGTCCTGGGGGCCGCCGCTGCTGGAACACCCTCAGGAGGTGTCCCATGCCCCTGCAGAGCAGGAGGTTCCACAGCAAGCCTACTGCCAGCCAAGCAGCAGTCCTCTCAGGCAGGGGATAGTTGAGCTGAGTTTCCACAGAGGGCTTGCTACAAAGCCAGGCGAGACACAGCTTCTCAACCAGGTAGGCGTCTTTGCCAGGGCAAACTTGGCAGGGAGGGAGCAGGTGGAGTTCAGGTCTCACCATAGCCCTCGGGTTTGCTTTCTTCTTATTTACCCTGCCTTAGTAACTGTGGATCCCTTTACCCAAGTGGCTGTATTGTGGGGCCACGTGTATTTCAGGTCTCTTCCATCTGCAAGATAGGGCTTTTCCTGGATATATATCTCTTCCCTAGATATCACTGTTGATTCATGGGTGGTTCACATGCTTTGAAGGTGATCAGTTTTCAGAGTGGGCAAGGTGGCGTTGATGCTGGGGATCACATGGGACATAGGCACCTTCTGGGATTTGTGAAGCCACCTGGGAAAGGGTCAGTCCAAGTTAGCACCCTACATCAAAGCTGTGGGCCTGTGCCTTCTTGGAGGCATGCAGAGCTGGAGAGTTAGTACGCTCATGAAGGACTGAGGCACGCAGTCTCCTCGTGCTCTCCGAGGTGCTGGTTTTGCTCCTTTCTTCCTGGGTCCTCAGAACCTGAACTGCTGAATTGTGTCCTGCTTGTGCAGACCCTGTTTGTGACTTCACTTCCTCCCCTACTGGGGTTTACCGAGGGGCTGGGCTTGCCCTGTCATTCTAATCTTTTGTCCCTGAGACAGTTGCCATATTTTTCATTCGTACGAAGTCAAGCAGGATCAGAGACCGTGGAGATCAGTCCGAATTTCCCTGGCTATTTTGCTCTGGCCCAGCTGTGGCTTTACCCAGTTGTTCCCTCTGGTTCCTAATTGCTGACGTGTACTGGTTCTCTGTTAGCTTTAATAACTACTATAGTGCTATAAATATCAGATAAGCTGCAGATTACCCCAAAAGTTTTAATTAGCCCAATGGCAGCAAGTTTATCTTTTCTGAAGGACAATGCTACGCACAGCCCCACACTCGGAGTTAATGACCATCTATAGAAGATGATCAGCTAGGGGCCAGGAATGTGTAATTTCCCTGCTAACTGCTGATTTAGTTAAGGGCCCAGGAGAACAAAGGCCTCAGCATGCCTGTCTTCCTCCCTCAGGCCCCCAGCACGTTAGCAAATTAGCTATGTTAGGAGTCTGTAATTTTCCATAAATACAGTGCGGGAGGAATTTTGCTGATACGCTGGGGCTAGTTGGAAGGGCTAAAGGCAGGAGGGGTAGGACCAGTTTGCTCTTAGTTTACTTAGAGAAGCTCGGGTTTTTTTTTTTTTTTTTTTTTTTTTTTTCCTGCTACAGTTCTCTTGCTGGCCCTGTGGCTTTGCATGGGGTTCTTGAGCTCAGCAACCTATTTGTTCAAGTGGGGAGCGTGGCTAGTGGCAGAGCCTGCCTCAGAGGGCTGTCGTGAGAGTAAGATGAGACATCGCTGGGCCAGAGATGGTCAGGGATTTTGGCCAGTTATATGTATCCCTGAAAATGAAATTCTGTAACCGTCCAGATGATTGGGGATCTGTAGAGACTCCGGGGGGTCATTGTCACCTCTGCTTTCAGCCAGGCTTCTGATGCCCTGGGCTGCGGCTGTGGCTGAGAAGCTGGCCAGTCTGCACTTTCTCCTCAGCCTAACCTCTTCTGGGGGTCCTTTTTCCTCAGTTCCTGTGGGATTAGGAAGAAACAAAATTTTTACTTTGCTTTATATATTTTAAGTTTGAGAAATGAAGAGCTCTTTGTAAGCTGTCTCCAGAATACCCTTCGGGCCGTGCTTCTGTAAGCCGAGGTAGTCACAGCGGGAATCTCAGTAATGGCAGCATCCCATGATGCCCGGGTAGCCTCGCATAGGCCCCTTCCATTCATCCTCTCATCTGAGCTGCTCAGTGAACCTTCCCTGGAGGCACAGCACCACCCCTTTCATCTTGCAGATGTAAACTGGAAACCCAAGAGCCTGTGGGTCGCACGCTTTCTGCACCCAGGCTGGTTTTTTCCCCGGTCCTGGCTGGCATGAAGCCTTTTTGACAGCAGCTCTGAAGTTCGCTCCATCCGCTGCAGCCCCTCGACAGGTCTCTTCTCACCCACCTTCCTCAGCAGCAGAAAGGGGACAGAGTTCTTTTATCATTCATGCATTTTTTTTGCATTTTAATTAAAGTAATAGATGCCCAGAGTAGGAAAAAAAAAAAAATTCCAAAGCCAAGTCAAATAGCACCAAAAGGCCTGTAACAAAGCCCAGCAGTTCTTCAGGGTACAGAGCCCTCCCCAGAGCCAACCGCTGTTCTCTGGTGTTTGCTCCCATCTTTGTCGGGAGTGTGCTGAGATGGCCTTTTCTGCACTCATCAATTTTAAACTTCATCTGCTGAGAGTTCTTGCACTGGAAGATGAGGGTTTTGTCTTTGCACCCCCTCCCACATACTTCCTTCACGGCTTCCGAAAGGAGAGCAGAGCCCCACCTAGCATCTGCCAGATGTGCGAGAACTGTTTATGTGCGCTAGCATTTGAGTTACGAGAATCAGGAAACAAGCCTGTGATTTCTCACACAGTTGGCACAATGGTAATTTCTGGATGTTGTGTTTCATTAGCAGTCTCCATGCGGAGGTGGTTTAAATTTGAGCGGGTAGGATTTAGATGTTTTATTTTTGTATCTGTCTCCAACACATTCAGAACTGCATAGTTTCTTGGGTTTGTAACAAGATGTTTTCTGTTACCCAGGCTCTGGGTTCCTCATTAGCCCCGATCCAGGTTCCTCTTGGGGGCCTGGCTCCCTTACGAGGCCTTGTGGATGCCCCACCCTCTGGTCTTCGAGGATCTCAAAACGTGAGTTGGGGGAGCTCTGCAGAGTCTGGTCAGCTTGGAGAACTCCCGCTGGTGAGTACTTCGCTGGTGTGCAGTGGTTAGTTATCGCCAGGCCTCGTGTGTGCACGCTGGAGTCAGGGCCCGTAGAAGAGTAGAGGGAATAGGCATTCACGATCGGGTGCAGGAGATGAGTCACGCCTGTGCCATGCTGAACATGGACCCTGTCAGTAGAGGACAGATCATGGCAGAGGGCCACCATGCTGATTTCCCTGTTCACGTAACCAGGCAGTGGGAGTTGAAGAGAGTCAACCGTGTGAGCCAGGGTCTCCAGGTCAGCTTCATAGACAAGAAAGGCACTTGGTATGGGAGATGTCTACCTGGGGAGCAGGAGGAGCATTCCAGGCTGGTCTGTAAGTCATCCCCTTGATTTTCCTTCTCTATTTTGAGCCTCCACAGGGTTTCAAGACTTCTGCTTATGCCAAGGGTCCCTTGGGTGCCATCCATGAGAATAAGAATGCTCTCAGCCTCTTGGCTTTAGGGGAGGAGATCAATGAGGATGAGGAGGAGAGTGACAACCAGGTAACGAGGAAGTCCCCTCCCTGGCCTACAACTTTCTGTACACTTTTGTTTGTTGAAAAAAATTGGTTTGCTGTAGTCATCTATGTATGATGTAAAATTTGCTGTTTTACCTCTTTTTTAAAAAATGTTTTGCAATACTAGGGACCAAACCCAGGGCCTTCACACTGAGTGACATGTCCAACCCCCTTGTAAAGCTTTTTTAATTTAAAATAAAATTTTAATTTAATTTAATTTTGTTTTGTTTTTGAGACAGCATCTCACTGGTAGTTCAGGCTGTCCTTGAACTCACTGTGTAGCCCAGGTTGGCCTCAAACTCATAGTGATCCTACTGCCTCAGCCTCCTGAGTGTTGAGATTACAGCTGTGCACCACCACACCTAGCCTAAAATTTTTTTATGATGAGATAAGATTTTGCTAGGTTACTATGTTGCCTGGGCTAGGCTTGAACTTATCTTCCTGCCTCAGCCTTCTGGAGTGCTAGGATTACTTCCACACCAGCCATTTTAACTATTTTTAAGTGTGCAATTCAATGATATTAAATACCTTCACGATGCTGTATAACCATTACCCACAGCATTTCCAGAAGTTGGTCATAATCCTGAACAGAAACTCCCCACCTGCTGGCATGGTGGTGCATATCTGTCATCCTAGTACTCAGGAGGCTGAGACAGGAGGATCAGCATGACTTTGAGGCCAGACTAGGCTACATAGTGAGTTCAGTGCTAGCCTGAGCTACATAGTGAGACCCTGTCTCAGGAACAAAACAAAGCAACCCCCCCCCAAAAAAAAACAACAAAAAAAGGTAAGGGGCTGCTGAAAATATAGCTCAGTAGTGGATTAGTGCCTGCCTGGCAAGCACGAGGTTGAATTCGATTTCCCTTACAAAACCAAACCAAACCCAAACCAAACCAAACCAAAACCAAAACCAAACCAAACCAAACCAAACCAAAAACAACAGAAACCCCTCTGTATGCATTAAACAATTCCCCCACTCTCCAGCCCCTGGTAACCTTCAGCCTAGTTGAAGTCTCTATGAATTTGCCTGTTGTAAATATTTTGTGTGAGTGGGATCATACGGTATTTCTTCCTTTTGTGTCTGCTATCTTGCATTTAGCATATTTTCAAGGTTTCATGTTGTAGTATTCATTAATGCAATTCTCTTCATTCCTGTTTTTGTTTGTTGCTGTTTTGAGCTGAGGTCTGCCTGTATAGTTCAGGTTGGCCTTAAACTCACTCTGCAGCCCAGGCTGCCTCAAGCTCACAGTGATCCCTTCTCTGTGTCTCAGCCTTCCAAGGGCTAGGATTAGAGGCTTGTGCCTCCATGCCCTGTTCTCTTCATTCATTTTGCAGGGTGAATGATATTCCATCACATTTATACTACATTTTGTTTATCTACTCATCTGTTAATGGATACACGGCTTGGTTCCACCTGTGGCTGACCTTCGCTATTAAACAAAAAAGCAGAAATGATTCTGTTGCCTACAGTTTCATTTCTTTTTTTCTTTTTTCATTTCTTGATCAGTCTGTGCATCCTAGGTCTGGTCTTGAAGACACAGTCAAGGAGCTTCTTGGCCATTTGCTTGGTACAGAGCATTGTTGACACTGGGTAAAGGGCTTCTTCGTGGCTCCTGCCCTGAAGCCCTGCCTGGGCCTTGCCTGGGAGTCCTGCAGGACCCTCCTTCTCCCTCTGCATGTGCCTCACCTGGGCTGGCCACACATTTACCTAATCCCACAATCATTTTTGCTTCTAGAGTGTTCAAAGCTCCAATGAGCTTTTCAAGAACCTGCACCTGGATCTGGGGTCCCTGGAAGGGAACTTTGAATACGAGGTAAGAGCCTGAAGTGCCTGCAGGGAAATGCCTCAGCCTGGGGATTCCTCCTTCCTCCCCAAGTCTTTCTTTTGTGGGATCATGTTTGGAAAGGTAATCCTTTTGTCCCAGTCCTAGCCAGGATTTTCAGGGTTCAGAAAAGGAGCAGAGAATCCATTTACTTACTCATGTATCAATTTTTTCAACAAAAACCAGTTTCAGATGTTCATGTGTGGGATACTTCACTAGGTGCTGTAGGACCTGTGAGCACAAAGAAAATTACTTATTGCCATCTCAGGTTTTGCAGTCTCACAGACTTGGGGAGAAGAAATTTCTTATCTGGACATCAGGAGAAACTTGGTAGAAGAGATAAGTTTTGACCTGGGTGTTGACAAGTAGCTGAGATTTGGACATAGTAGAGATGAAGGAGTAGTCTAGGTAGGTGAACAGCTTGAGCAAAGATGTGGGCCTGAAAATTGCAGACCGTGGATGGGAATAGCTTCTGGAACCTCATCCTCTGTTCTAGTCCCTTTCTCTGAAATCTGTCCTCTGCTCCCATGAGAACGTTCTTTATAAAGAAAAGCAACAGCAAAACTCATCATGATTTAATGCCTACAACCTCCAGTGTGTATTTGCATTTGGAAAGGAACATTCTTTGTCTAGGGTCTGACTTACTAATTTTTAAACAACTGAAATTTCTTTATTCCCAAAATATTTTTACAGCCAATGTATTCTGAAGTCAATGAGTTAGACTTACACAAATATTTAAATACTAGCTGCAGGCTCAATCAGTTAAATTTTTCACAGAGCTAGTATATCAAATTCTTTTACATACCTTGAACACCTTAGAATGAAACCAGTGACTCACACCTAATAAATTCTACTTTATAAATTCTAATAAATGATCACAGAACAGGTCAGTAAAACACAAGGACTGTTATCATAGATTTTGGTTTTAGTTTTTCTTTTGGTTTTGTTATCAATTTAAATTTGTTGCCTTATTATGCTTTATTCTTCTTTTTCTTTTCTTTCTTTTCCCTGGTATTGAGGATTGAACCTTGGGAGCACTGAGTTACATCCCCATCCCTTTTTCTTTAAATTTTGATCTTTCTACCTCTGTTTCTTGTAGGATTATAGTCATATGCTGTCAAGCTTTGTCCCTTATTACTTCTGACTTGTTTTTCTTGGTGTTCAGCTCACCTTCAGAGCCAGGGGACTGTCTCAGGCCAGCTGAGTTTCTCAATGTGGACCGAGAGGCCCTGATTTGGTTCTTGAGACCCAAGCTATGGATGGGCTTCCCGAGGTGGCACAGCTCTACCTGTTGGGCAGGAGGACCGTCTTACATTTTTGCCTGTTAATGCAGGAGCTGTCCAACTTTTTGGATTTATGCAGTCAGATACGTTTCGATTATGACTTTAACCCTTTCTGCCAGATGTACACTTATTTCTGAGTGTCCCATCTGTACTGTCGATCTGATATAGTTCTACTTTGACATGCTTCCTTCTGAGTGGAGCTAGTCTGGCTGGGTGCCTCAGAGGCCTTCATTCTATTTGGTTCCCTGATATGATGACTTTGTTTAGCTCTAATCCAGCAGAGCTGCTCTGTTGTGTGTGTAGGAGAGTGACTTTGAGTAGCTATGAGAGTGTCAGGCAGACTTACTTGCTTTTGGAGGAAGAGGATAGTTTCTTAGAGACCAAGCTAGTCGAGAGTTTGGATTCTGCCCATTCATATCTATATCTGAGCTCCGTGCCCACAGCTTGGAACTTAGGAAGTGCACGGGGGCATTTTGTTAAACAATGGAGAGCGAATGCTTGAATGGAGGAGAATGGATTCTGGGCAGGTTGTGTGGTATTGTTTTCTTTTTTTGGCTTTCTCAGGTTCCGGGTAAGGTGGTGCTTGGTCCTTGTTGTCAGCTGTTAGATTCAAGATCCCAATGTGGATTGGTCATGACTCACTCTGATCTTGAGCTGCTTAGCTTTTACTTTGTAATAGCTTACTGGTGTCAATAAAAGAGGCGTTTTCATCTTTGTTATGTCCTGAATTTCCTGAAGGTCTTTCCGATGATTATGTGCTTGCAAGTGGGGAGGGAGTGGGAACTTACAAACATTTTGTAACCTCTTTAGTATAAATAGGCACCTCAGTGTGATGGGGAAATGTCTGGAGTGGGCAGTGTTAAATACACCTCCCACCCCTGTCTCTAGCAGCCCATCAGATTCTTTTTGCCACATGGGGTGTAGAATTCATATGTTCTAATCCCAGGCAAGAATTAGGGATAATGGGATTGAATGATGGTTTCGGAACTGGCGAAGCTGCCTCTGCTTGGGCCCTGGCCTTTTGAGGATGCCTTTTGTCTCAGTTTACGGCTGGATCCTCTGAGCTGTCAGGCATCCCAAGTAGCTATTTGTAGAGCGTTCGTTCGTTAGCTCTACCCTGTCTTGCTGAGCAGTCACTTTGCTCATGATTCCAAGAGAGGGCAGTAGGCTGGCAAGATTGCATCTTTCCCTCCTCTTTCTTTCAACCTAAATCCATTTCTAGCGTATCACAGACCCAGAAGGGAAAGGTTCAGAGAACTGGCACTGGAAACGCATAGGAACAAGATGGGAGAGGCGGAAGGGTGGGCAAAAAGGCTGTGTGTGGCCACGTGGCCATGTGGTGCCTGTGAAAAGCCCATCAGCAGGTCAAAGGAGTGGGAGGGGCCGGGGCTTAGAAATAACAGAATGATGTCAGCGTGATTGGAAAGCGCTGACTACACCAGGGAGCTGTGCAAAGAAGTGAGACCATCCGGGGAGGAGTGAGACCTGGAAAATCAACTGGACTGATGGTTGGCCTGGCAGGTGGTCTCCCCAGAAAGGTCAGTGTGTGGTTGTGATGTTCAGTCCCCCACACCATCATAGGAGTTCCAGGTCTTGTGTTCTGGGTAGGAAGTAGAGACTAGCCCTAGAGGGTACTGACTTTTGTGGGGTGTGTTACTTTACTCCCTGCAACCCCCTACTCATGCAGATGGTGGGACTTTGATATCTGCCTTGTGATGTTTAAGGACCTGGGGCAGTAGCCACAGGAAATGGGCATGAGCTCAGATGAGCTGAGGGCAAAGCTGGGTACCCACAGATCCCAGGGTAGGAGACCATGCACAGGTGCCCTGAGTTTGCTTAGTAGTTGGGGACTTCAAGGCTCAGGTCTGGTGACATGCCAAGAAGAAGCAGCTGGGAAGAGATGGGTGTGAGTCAGTTATACTCAGCTCTGGCTCATCCATTTGTGGGTGACCTAGGGCCCATGTGAAATCTCCTCTGCTTTCCCCACCCTCAAGGTGTGCCTCAGGCTGTCCTCTTGTGGGAGTTGGTTGACAAGGGTGTAGAGAATGCAGGTCACTTATTTTAATACTAGCCATGTTTTAGTATTTAGGCAGGCAGACAAAGATCACCCCCATCATATGAAAAAAAATCGCCTTTGGTGCTTTGAGTTGCACTCAGAACTTTGTGCATGTTAAGTACACACACTGCTACTGAGACATGCCCCAAGCTGAAAAGCTTCTTTTGAAGAATTTAAACTTGAGCGTTGGTTAGATTGGGCCAAAGGTTATTATGTAGTCTGGTTGTATTCTCGCTGATTGTGTGAGAATAAGAATCTCTATCTGTATCTGATATTTTCTGATTTTTGATGTTTCTTGTTCTTTTTTGTTGTTGTTGTTGTTTTGAGACAGGGTCTCACTATGCAGTTCAGGCTGGACTTGAGCTCACTTTGTAGCCCAGGCTGGTCTTGAACTCGCAACAATCCTCCTGCCTCAGCCTCCCGAGTACTGGGATTACAAATTACAAGCATGAGCCACTACGCCTGGCTGATGTTACTTGTTTTCCAGTCATTTTGTAGAGTTAATTGATAGTTATTTGTTTGCTATTTTCCATTTAATAAGCGCCATAACTGCTATATAGTCTAATCTCTGTGTGACCTTTACAAATAAATACTACATCTTCATTTTGTAGTATAGGAAGAGACACCTCAATTCCTATATCTGTACAACATATCCATATACTCTCATTGATTTTTTTTTTTTTTGGTGGCGGTAGTGGCACTGGGGATTGAGTGCAGGGCCTTTGTACTGAGCTATATTCCCAGCCCTTTTAAAAATTTTAATTTTGAGACAGGGTTTCATTAAGTTGCCAAAGCACTTGACCTTGTGATCTTCCTGCCTCAGCCTCATAGATGCTGGCTTGATTTTTTAAAAAAAAATCCAGCCAATAAACCAGCATCTGTTATGTGTAAGAAATGGTACTGAACACAACAGGGAGCAAACCTGGTAAGGGAAACAGACCAGGAAGCCAGCAATTATGATAGGTGTTATGGAATGGATGGGGAAAGCTGATTTCAGGTCAGCTGGGATCAAAGAAGGCTTCCTGGAAGAGGTGATGTGAGGACCAGGGAGATTTGCCAGAATTGTGTGTGTGTGTGTGTGTGTGTGTGTGTGTTGAAGAATGTGCATGGCTAGGCAGAGGACAGTTCAGTGTTAGTGCATGCTTCGTATGTGCAAAACCTTGGGTTCTATCTACAGCAGCGCCCCCAGACCTTCCCAAGCCCCAAGCCTTCCAACCAAAAAAGCTCAGAAAAGAAGAATAGCATGGTTTATCCACAGGCAGGAGAAGAGAATGTGAGCAGAGTATGGGTGAAGGTGAACCATGGGAAGCAGGCAGGCACCTGCCAGGTAGGGATGTGGGCTAAGTGAGAAGGCACGAACCTCGTCTTCATTTTGGAGGCCATAGGTGCTGCCTGACACTTTCCTTGTGTCTTGGCCCAAGGTCTGTTGCCTGGCAACCCTCTTCAGGCCAAATTTCACTCCCAGCTTCAAGCCTTCCTTAATCCCAAGATGAGCCTGACCAGGATAGATCCACACTACTTGCGGAGGGAGGGCACAGTGGCTGGCCAGACACCCCTTTTCTAGCCTTAGAAGCTGTCACTTTGGAGTCCACGGAGCCCCACAGACCAGTCAGGAAGTCCTTGCTGAGTTGTGGTCGGCGCTGGGAGATGCAGCCTAGCCATGGCCCAGAGCTATTTGTCTTCAGAGGAGCTGTTTCCCCTAAGCTCAGCTCAGGGATCATGTAGATAATTTCTGTGTGATCATGGGATTCTTAGCAGGTGGGTGACACTGGGTACCTGCATTCTCCTTCTGCTTTTCTTCCAGGGATGGGTTGGGGCTGATGTCAGTGCCACACCTGCGTCTGATGTGTCTTTGCTTTGGGCAGTAAAAGCTTATAAGGAAGCACATCTGGGATGTTGTGCTTTTCTCATGTCGGCTCAGTTCCCTGAGGGAAAGAGGTATGTCTTGGTCTTGTTCAGTTCTCCCACACAGTGTTTGGCACTTAGAAGGTGCTCAGTGGATGAACAAGTGGGTCTCATCTTTTAGTACTGGTTAACATTTGTGGAACACTTACTGGATATCAGCACACTGCTAAGTTCCTTAACTCACTAAATGAGTGTTAACTCATTTAATCTTCCCCGCAATTGTTCGAGGCAGGCACTCTTACATCCTTGTATTTTAGAGGAGGAAGCTGAGGCGTGGGAAACTTCACCCATCCAGTGTCAGACATCTGAAATGTTGGAGCCAAGAGCTGAGTCTCAGTTGTCTGTCTTCAAAGCTGAGCTCTGTACTGCTTTGTTTTACTGCTTATCTTTTTTTTTTTTTTAAATTTCATTTTAAAGACGTAAAATCCAACAAAACAAATCAGAACAAAACCAATCAAAACAAAGCAGCAAAATTGGTACAGAACTTCAAAGCAGGATACTAGGAAAACAATAATAGCTACCATAGTATATCTTATTATCTTCACACTAGTTGTCCATTCCATCAGGTATAGCAAACTCAAGCCAAAACCAAAACAGAATAAAACCAATCAAAACAGAATATTGAATAAAGCAAAACAATCAGGACAAAGCAAAACAGTGAGAACAATATTGGATTTCAAAGACAAGATAGAGGGAAATCCCCCATATTTGCTATATTGCATACTGTCATCCTTCCAAGAGATGCCCAGACCGCTGGCCCCAGGCTTGCAAAATCACCCGAACAATACCAGCATTGAGTTGCTTTATGTACTGTAGTTGCTATCAACTCAGCCTGTGCTCTGAACCAGCGGGTTGTTTATGGGGCGGTGGTGGTGGTGGTGGGTTTGGTTGATTCTCAGCCCACGCGCCAGTAGGCTCAGGAGAGGCACTGACTTTTCTCTTCCTAGAAGCTGTGTGGCTTACACAGCTTACCAGAAAGGATGGCTGGTTGGCCTCTTTTCACTGCTCATCTTTACCATCTTTGAAGAGCTTTGGTTAGTTTGTCAATAGGCTGCCAGACCTACAAGTGATGGTCATATCTTTGGGCTGAACAGATACTTTACCAGTGGGCTTTCATCAATAACTGACATGTTTAGGGTTTCTCCTTGGGTTGCTCTGTTCTTGACTTGTGTTAGTCGCATTTCTTTTTCTTTTTTTAAATTTTATTTTAAAGATAATGAAACCCAACAAAACAGAACAAATTCAGTCAAAACAAAGCAGTGAAACTGGTACAAGAACTTCAAAGCAGGATACTAGAAAAACAACAGTGGCTACTGTAGTATAACTAGTCATGGTCACAATAGTTGTCCATTCCATCAGGTATAGCAAAATCAAACCAAAATGAAACAGAATAAAACCAATCAAAACAGAATATCGAATAAAGCAAAAACAGTTAACCACAGCAAAACAAAACAGTGAAAACAATGTTGGACTTCAAAAACAAGATCGAAGGGAATCCCCTACATTTGCTACATTGCGTACCATTACCCTCCCCCGTGGATGCTCAGACTGCCAGCCCCGGGCCTGTGAGGTCAAACAGTACGGGCATTCAGTTGCTTTTTGTACCTCAGTTGCTATCAACTGCCCGTCCTCCGAACCAGCTGGTTGCTTACATGGGAGGTGGCGGCGAGGCAGATGGTGATGGGGAGGAGATGGTAATTCTCAGCCTGCGCACCCCGGTAGGCTCACAGGAGGTGCTGACTTTTCTCTTCCTGGGCCTCACATGGCTTGCACAGCGTACCAGAAACGCTGGCTAGTTGGCTTGTTGGTCAGTTCCTTCCAGTCCTAGCATGCCAGATTTCTATCACTCTAATGAGATGTCTGAAATAATTAACTTGTAAGACAGGTTTATTTTGGTTCACGGTTTTGGTGGTTTTGGTCCCTGGTCAGTTGACCCCATTGTTTTGGGCTGTGGTGAGGCCACCCATCACGGTGGGCATAGGTGGTAGAGCAGAATGGCTTACATCATGAGCCAAGGAGCACAGAAAGGAAGGGATGAGGTCCCACAGTCTCCTTCCAGGGATCCAGGAACCTAAGGATCCCCAACTGGGATCTACCTCCTCCACGTTTCTTCTAGTAGTTCTGTCCTGGGGACCAAACCTCAAACACATGAGCCTTTGTGGGTCATTCCAGATGTAAACTATAACACAGCATTGTGTTCCTTGTTTGAGTCTTCAGAGCAGAGAAGCAGAAAGTCTTCCTCATCAGGAACTGTTCAGCCTGGCAGCCCACATGTTAGTACAGATGTTTTCTGGAAGGAAGTGTTTGTAACCTGAACCCAGGAGACGGCACTGGCCGGATTTCCAGTGAAGGATTTGCTGCCTCCATTTGGGCCAACTTGAGAGAATTCACTGAAAGCTGTCATAGATGTTTTAAAGTGCGGTTTGTGTGTGAGAGGCAGGTGCGGGTGCGGGTGAGGTGTGCTGCTCGTACCTCCCTTTACGAGATGCTGCTGAGTGAAACTTCGTAGATCTACAGCAGCCAGCCGCTGTCCTTCTGTCCTCCCTGGTTTATGCCTAAACCATGCTTCCTCTTGATGACAGGTCACACAGGAGTTAAAGGGCAAGGCTATTCCTGCCTGAAGGGGACCCCTTTAATGACATTCTCCTGGGGTACCTTCTGCTGGACTGGGCAACACTTCTCAGAACCATGCTGTGCTTCCTTCCTTCTCTCCAGCCACATGCAGACCTGTGTCACGTTCTCAAGGCCTCCCTGTCTCCTTTGTCATCACAGGCATCTCTTCTAACAGCTCTTGTACATCTGATCCCATTGTGGCATCTGCTTTGCTGGGGACCCCAATTGATGGTCCCGGATGGAGGGCACTGCAGGGTTCTCATGGATCAGTTTGTAAAGGGAGGTTTTGGGGAGGCAGGGAGCCCTCTTTGGTTTCCTGCTGCCGACTATGAAAAACGAAAGGTATAAATTCTGGACTTTGCCACCTTTCTCTCATGTGATTTCTCATCAGCGTCTTAAATGAATCTTGGCTTCTGAGTTTGCAGTCTCTTGGCTAATGGGGCTGGAGGGGCTGATTTATTACTAGAGGACATGATAAGTGATGGCAGAGCTGTGTAGTCTGATGCAGCAGTTTCCAAGCCCATCAGTGTTGGACGCAGCTGATCATCACAGAAATTCCAATCCAGTAGATCCAAAGGAGGCTGGAATCTGTGTTAGGTGCTGGAAACTGTTGGGGTCAAAACTCAAATACTGCTCCGTGGGAGTCACAAAATAGCTCCATCTTGTCATATCTCTCTAAACTGCTTTTCTGTGTTCCTCTTGTCTTCCTTTCTGATATATTCTGGGGTCCCTAGGAGTCTCCAAGAACAAGCCCACCAGTGGAGAAGGACGTTTCTCTTGATTCAGACTCTGCCGGCCCCCCTACTCCTGGAAAACTCTTCAGCCAAGGTGGAGACAGTTGTCTGAGCCGTGCTGCTGGCAAGGTGCCACAGGACAGAAGGTCAAGTCTTTGGCTTCTAGGAAAAGAAGAGAATGACAAGAGCAGTCCTGCCACTTTCACATGTCCAGTGACCACTGGGATGGACCTGAGGGCCAATCAGCTTGCTGAGACCTCTGAAAAAGACTCTAAAGAGGACCTGATAGATGCAGGAGAGGAAGATGCCATGAGAGAAGAGGCAGCAAAGGAGCTAAAGAAGGAGACTTCTGCCCTAAAAGAGAGCAGATCGGATGCCAGTGAGGTAAGTCACTGCGCCCCCAGGTATAGCCCTCTGCTGCTGTCTCTGGCCCTGTGTGGTTCCTTGTCCCCACATCTTCATTAGTGAGTCAGGAGCATCATTCTCAGGCCTGTACTGGGCTGTCAGCATCAGGCAGAAGCCTTCATTGTGACAAATATACCCAGACCCAGCAGACAGTGAAACCCTGAGTGAAACTGCAAACGTGCCGGTTCTGGAAATTCCGAGCAGAAGTGAGCCTTTCCATTGGCCCCTCCCGCGATGCCCATGTTCTTCTCTGGCCTGTTTGCTTCCTCTTCCCCTTGCCCGCCTCACCCTCTACTTCTAGTTTTGGTTTGCTGCAGTCTGACTGAGGTGTGTGTGTGTGTGTGTGTGTGTGTGTAGGATGAAGGGTACCATAGTTGAGGTGTTGTGCCCAGCACAAGCAGATTAGGTTACAAGCCTTTTTATGACACTGGGGTTTGATCCCAGGACCAGTGTGCTGAGCTACATCTCCAGTCATTTTTGTATTATTATTATTTTTTTTTACCTTGTTAAATTGCTCAAGCTGGGCTTGAATTATGATCCTTCTGCCTCAGCCTTCCAGAGTGCTGGAATTACAGGCTGGTATCAAACTTGTTATGTAGCTTAGGCTGGCCTCGGTCCTCCTGCCTCAGGATCCCATGTGCTGGAATTACAGGTCGGTGCTGCTGTGCCTGGAAAGGACACTCTTTTCCTTGATTTCAGTGGCTCTTTATGAAGTAGCACAAGTCATGAAAAAGGTTGCTTTTATCCAACTAGGCCAATGGCTGAAATGAACAAAAATATGGGGACAGCCTTAGGCAGTTTAGATTTTCTAATCCTTGGTCCCCAGGGCAGGTATTGAGGGAATTCAGTTAGAGAACTTTTATCTATTTCCTGGAAAAGGTACCCTTATTCCATTTTTTTTTTAATGATAACATCAAACTTCTGTATTGCCAACTTTCTAATCATCTTTAGTGCACTCAGCTCCTCTCACATGTGACACTGGATTGATCTGATTTGGGGCATGGTTGTCTACACTCAGATGGGTCACTTGGCTGCTCTGTGTGTCTGGAGAAAATGGCAGGGCCTTTGCAGTTTTAAGAAGAGATGGATTTCAGTTTAGCCTGATGCTTTGCTCTAATCTGCTCTGGGAAATTTCTCTGTGTGTCTGTCTCCTTAGGACTCCGAGGTTAGTGAACTTAAGAAGAAA
This sequence comes from Hydrochoerus hydrochaeris, assembly GCA_004027455.1. NCBI lineage: Eukaryota > Metazoa > Chordata > Mammalia > Rodentia > Hydrochaeridae > Hydrochoerus > Hydrochoerus hydrochaeris. The sequence continues at coordinate 25,894 of PVLA01008262.1, forward strand.
CCTCAGCTCTCAGACTCCATGGCTTCTGACCCCAAATCCTTCTCTGGTCTGGTGAGTTTGTAATAAGAGGCAGAAACAAGAGCATGGAAAAATCCCCCAGGTTAAGTAATTTGTCTAGAATCACAGAGCTAGTAAGTGGGAAGTTAGGGCTCGGCTGTGGGTCTTGTCAGCTCCTATCTCTAACCTGTTAACTACAGATAAGGTTACCTACCAATATGTTTGCTATGAGAAGAAAGTGAGGTAGAGAAGTAAAACACGAGTCTTTCAGCAAACATTAAATAAGTGTTTGCTGTTATTACTCTTACTATGGGTGAATTGTTATGAGCTCATGTAAGCTGCTTCTAGGCTCTTGCAGGAGTAGTACACAAATCTAGTTGTGTTTCTGGGATCATTGAGCTATGAGGCAAGTCCCTAGGTTTTGGCTGGAAGGGCTGCTGTGGATTCATTTTTAAAGTTAAGTTTTTGTCCTGGAATGCAAGCATCCATGGTTTCTTTGTCCCTCTGCCCAGCCTGCTGTATCCCAATTCCCTTTGGCAGGTCTGGGTCCAAGGTGGGTATTCAAGTACTTTTTGGCCAAGCATTGGTTCTATATACCTCTCTCTATCTTCCTGGAGGATACAGATCAAAAGCAAGAGATCAGTGGGAGAGGTCAGGGATTAGCCGTGGTGATATGGGAGTGGGGAGGAAAGAGGAGGGCAGAGGAATTAGGAGGCTGTATGCTCCAGCCCTGCACTCAGCCTTGGGCTTAGGAGACAGATGGCAGGTACATTATGTGCAGTAGAATTTATTTTATTTTAAAGAGGATAAAATAGAATAAAACCAATAAAAACAAACCAGTGTAAGAGATATAGGACTTCAAAAATTACAACAATAGTTACCATAATGCCTTTTGATGTCTTCAAAATAGCTACAGATAACTTCAGACATAGTAAAAATCAAACAGAACAGAATAGAATAGAAACAGTAAAAACAAAACAATGAATGCAATAAAGGACTCAAAACAGGCCAATAGCAGATCCAAAATGGCTGCCATAATATGTCTTGCTGCCTTTGAAATAGCTGCTCCTGCCACCAGACATAAAAAAAATCAAACAAAACAAAATATAATAAAACCCAACCCAACCAAACAATGAAAATGATACAGGACTTCCAAACAATATAACAGGGAATTAACAGTGGCTACCAACCTCAGAAGGAGATCTCCTCTAGATGCCACACTGTGTACCGCTATCCTCTGAACCTATGATCAGACCACTGGCCATAGACCTGCAATGTTAGTGAATCACCAGAGCACCACAGGCATCTAATTGCATTTCACCTCAATAGCTGTCATTACCGACTGTGTTTCTTACAGTGGGGGTTGGGGCATGGGGGGGTTGGTACTTCTTGTTTGCCAGTCTGCATGCCGGAAGGGGCTGGGGTCTGGCTGTTCCAGTCCGGCGGCAGCCTGTGCATGGTACTGGTTCCCAGATGGCCTTGCTCCTTGATGTGGCTTTCTTCTCTCTACCTGTGGTCAGTGAGGAGAGGCTGGGGTCTGGCTGTTCCAGTTTGGCGGCAGCCCGCGCATGGTGCTGGTTCCCAGACTCTGCAGTAGAATTTAAACTAAAAGATAGATGTCAACTAAAAGAGAAAACCTCACAAACTAGGGAGGGAGGCAAAAAGTCATTGTTGGCAAAAACCATTGATGAAAAATAGATGTATCACTGAACTCCCAGAAGCTAGGAACCTGGCTTTTCCAAAGCAGCTACTATGTGGTGAAATGTACCCATTACACTTTTTTCCTCTGTGGGAGTGGAGGGAGAAAGCCATGAACAGCAGGACTAGTCCTTGTCTGGGCGTCTGTCCATTTATCAGGGCTGACGAGAGAACCATCCCCGTCAGCATGCTGTTGGACAGCAAGCCTTCACACAGTCTGGCAGGATCTTGAACCCGGAGGGTGGGATGTCCTGTGACAGCCAAAGAGCACTGAGGAGCCGGCTTGGATTAGGCACTTGCTTCCTGTTCCAATGTAGAGAAAGCACAGTTAATTAATTTCCATTGTCCAGAGGGCTGCCTGTAGGGGAAGGGGGAAGGAATGAGCTGGAAGGAGCCCACCACACCTCATTTCCAAACTGCCCCCGGGTTTTCTGATACTTGTGGCGCCCTGGTTGGGCGCTGAGCAGGAGAGACAGCTGGGAAATGATGCACTTTGCAGAAAATGTCCTGGAAAGAGCTTGGGTTTTGGAGTCAGCCCCAGGGTCCATCTGACTCCCAACCCCTTTGCTTACCAGCTGTGTGACCTTGAGCAAATTGTGTGTGCTCCCCAGCCTGCTTCCACATCTGTGAGTCTGAGTCTCGCAGTTATTATTTTTTGCCTGTGATTTTATTATGAAAAATTCAAACATCTGGAAAATTTAAAAGAATTTTACAGCAAATATTCATATACTACTTAACATCTACCATGAAAATTTTTCTATACTTCCTTTATCACATATCTGTGCTTCTAGTCACAGTGGTATTTTGAAGATTAAATCAGTAGATATCAACATTATTTAGCACAATGCCTGGCATGTAGTGGATGCTTTTCTGTAAGATTAGGGGTGCAGGAGATGCCTGGGTAAGCCCCATGACAGAGATGGTTGACTTTCCTATCTCCATTGTCTCTAGGACTTTGGTTTTCACAGCCGGGTCACAGAGGGCCTGCTTGATGGTGATATGCTTTCCCCAGTCCTGGGTGGAGCTCATAGGGAGGTAAGTCTCTCTGGGTGGCAGACTGGGCTAGGGCCTCATTTTCCATGGCATCCACTTTTTGAGATAGCCCACAACTGATTCATGCCCATCCCGGCATGCTTTTCTGAATGTTCTTTCCCTTTTAATTCCTTAAGGCATGGCCCTTTGATGGGACTTCTGATTGTTCCTGCACTGCTTCTGCTTTGAAGTAAACCATTTTCCTTGTATATTTATCCATTTATTCACTCATTCAGCAGCTGAGGCTTGACCACACCTGCTTATATACAAAGTGTTGTGGAGATTGTGGATTTTAAGGCACTTGCCAGCTTGGCCCATCCATGCCTTCCGGCTTCATGCTCACCCACCTGCCCTGGCAGTGAGCCTGCCATTCACCTTTCCTGAGCACTGCTTCCATCTCCACTGCCGTGGACCTACTGCTTCCTTCCTCAGCCAACTTTCTGAGCTGGAGGCCCCCTCTGAAGCTACCTCCTCCAAGCAGGATGGATCATTTCTTCTCTTTGCTCCCTTTAGGGCTTATGGTTTTGTTTTATGGTTATGTGTCTTCCCTCCTAGATATAAGGTCTGTGTGGGCACAGAAATGACTGAAACAGATCCCGTCCTTGAGGATCCTAAGACAAGAGGTTCAGTCTTTTTTCCTCCTTTCTGGGTTGAATAGAAGGATTCTAGCACATGGTCTCTGCAAGTTTAGGGAGCATTTGCTTTGAGAGAAGTAGAATTTTATTGGATGAAACAAACAAAATGTTTAGTTTGAATGCAGCCTTGGAGTCCTTAGTGAAATGCTGAGACAGACTAGAGGTTCCAGGTTGATTGCATTTGAGTCCTGCATGTTCCTCTGTTCTGTAGCCGATGGCTCCATGGGCTGCTATCTGTCTAATCGGGTTTCTGCTAGACTTTGATCACCCTATTTGTGGTACTGGAGAGATATAAAATCACAGACAAGGGCAAATCGGAGGTCAGGAAGAGCTTGGGGCAGGTAAATTGTTAGGTACCTTTGACAGCAGGTAAGTAGGAGAGCCACTGAGTTGGTAGGATGCGGGCAGGTAGTTTGGGGTAAATTCAGTTGTTCTGGCTCCAAAATCTGTCCAATATTAGAATTCTTTGGAAGCTTTAAAACTGGCAAATTTCCCGGTCTTACCTAAGACCTAATGAGGCCATCAGCTTCTGTTTTGGTTCATACCATTTGGTATAAAGCAGTAGCAGAGCTTGACTTGGCTTTGGTCCCCACCTCCCCAGCCCTGAGAAAGCCAGCCCTGGCAGAGGAAGCCCCGAGTTACACCTGGGACCAGGCTGTGGAATGGTAGGCAGCGTTGGATGCTCAGGTTGGCTGACCATCCAGACGGGCCCTTTGTATTCAGGGTGTGTGTGTATTGCGGGAGGGGCTAAGCAGGCAGGTGGAACTGGAAGAATGAGCAGCCTCTCTTTTGTGGGACAGACAGAGACCCTTAAATGCAATCTCCTTGTCCTTTCTATAGACTCAGGACCATTTTGCTGCATGGTCCAGTTCTCTTTCAAGGACAGAACCGTAGCAAAGACTTAGAACTGAGCTAGCCGAGCTTTTGTTCATTTTAGAAATTATTTTGGGGCTGGGGGTGCAGCTTCATAATAGAGCTTTTGCCTAGGATGCCCAAAATCCTGGGTTCAATCTTCAGTACCATGAGGGGAGAAAAAAAAAAGCTCTATTGAGATGCATAGTGGTACCTCGGTTCACGAACTCGATTCTTTCCATGATTCTGATCACAAACTGAATTGGACAAAAACTGAATCAAGGTCAGTGGTTAGGTTCAATGTTGACCTTATGGGGAAATTTGATTCAGTTCTTGTCCAATTCATTTTGTGACTGGAATCTCGGAGAGAATTGAGTTTGTGAACTGTTATTGACATAAACAAGGTGCATATTTAAAGTGTACAATTTGATACATTTTGCCACATGTATGAGATGTGACTAAAAAATTTGAATGTTTAAATTAAAAAAAAAAATTTATAGTATAAGACACATTGTTGGGCCAGGGATTTAGGTCAGCAGCGTAACAGCTGCCTTGCAAGAACAAGGTGGTGAGTTCAATCCCCGGTACCAAAAAAAAAAGACAAATTGCCGTTAATCCGCTTCAAAACACTTCCCCTCATTTTGAATACCCTTACCGGATCATTCTTTTTGTTTTGTTTTGTTTTGTTTTGTTTTGTTTTGTTTTGTTTTGTTTTGTTTTGTTTTGTTTTGTTTGAGACAGGATCTTACTATATATGTAGCTCAGGCTGGCCTCGAACTCACTCTGTAGCCCAGGCTGACCTCGATCTCACAGTGATCTTACTGCCTCAGCCTCCCAAGTGCTGGGATTACAGGTGTGCTCCACCCTGCCTGGCTTATCTGATCATTCTTGGCAGGAGAAATCTTGTAAGAAGCTGTTCTACAAGTCCTCTCTCATGAGTGTCCTTAGTTGTACTCTCATGGATCCCTCAATGTCCGAATCAGTTCAGAATATTTATTTCTTACGGTCATTTTGACTTTAAAGAAGAGCCCAAGTCACACAATGGCAGAGCCAGTGGCTAAGGTACATGAGGGTACTCTGTAATGCTTTTATTTGACAGAAATTACTGGGAACATTTAATTAATGCGGGGTGATCATAAAATACAGAGAATGTATACATTTAAAAAAATTTATTCCTGGAAAAGACATATTGCCATTAGCTCTCTTGAAAGCACTCAAAACACTCCACTTGCTTTGAGCACCTTGGTTTCATCATTTGCAGCAATGTGTCTTTTACTGTAATAAATTTTAAAAAATTTAACTATTCCCTGTATCTTCCCATCACTCCTTGTATAGTTTATTCCCTTGATATCCTCGTGACAGTCAAGATAATCAATTACAAGCATAGTGAATTTCAGAATAAATCAGAGAAGTGATTTATGTGATCATAAAATCAGATAATACGGGCCCAAGTCCTCTGTTTCCTGCAGCCTTTGTCCAACAGGCAGGGACTATGAATGGTTTCTATCAATTTTCTTTCTTTCTTTCTTTCTTTCTTTCTTTCTTTCTTTCTTTCTTTCTTTCTTCCTTCCTTTCTTCCTTTCTTCCTTTCTTCCTTTCTTTCTTTCTTTCTTTTTTTTTTTTTTGTATTATGTGACAGGGTCTCACTATGTAGTCCAGGCTGGCCTTGAACCTGCAGGCTGGCCTTGATCCTCCTGCCTCAGCCTCCCAAGTGCTGATATTACAGTGTGCACCACCATGCTGGGTGACTCCATTAATCTTTTTCATGTGCCTTTCTGGAAATTTTTCTGTGTATGTATACATGTAACTTGTATTTGTAACTTCTTTCCACAGAAGTTGAGATTGCATTATCGGAAATGCTTGACTATATGTACTTTAAATTTGTGATTTGACCCTTGACTTATTTCTGAATTCTTTCTTTTTTTTTTTTTTTTTTGTACTGGAAATCAAACTCAGGACCTTGCGCTGGCCAGGCAGGAGCTTATGCCGCTGAGCTATATCCCCAGCCCCTCTGAACTGTTTCATATAGATCTCCCTTACTGTTTTTTTTGTGTTTGCCTGGACATCTGCTGTATGAATGTACCATGTTTTATTTAGCTGGGGCCTGGATTTTAAATAAAACAAAACTCTGGAGCTGAGTTAAAGAAGGGCATGCAGTATCTCGAGCATTCTCAGACCAGAGGCTGAGGACATGGTTGCTATCTCTCCTTTCTTTATTTTTGTTACCTTTTTTTGGTACTGAGAGTCGAACTCAGGGCTTCACATTTGCCAGCCAGATGTGTGCCGCTGAGCGATCTCCCTGGCCTCTATCTCTCCTTTCTGAAGAATGCTTCGCTTCCTTTTCAGAGGAATGAAGGTCCAAGGCGCAAGTAGATCCCCACTCAGAGGCCCTCTGTTTGGGTGTGCTCCCAGCGCTTCCATTTTCTCTGGCTGGGGAGCTCGTTCAATTTCTTGTAGAAATACAGAGATGAAACAAGAAGGGTAGAAGCAGAAAGACTTGGTCTGCCTCTTGCCTGCAGTGCGCCTGTCTTTTCTCTCACCATGCTTGATCTATAACCCTGGAGTCCTTGCTGACCCAGGGCTCTGTCCCTCGGTTACTATGATCACTGTATTTTGTTATTTGTTAAATGGAGTTGGCCTCTGTCTGTCTTTCTTTCTTTCTTTCTTTCTTTCTTTCTTTCTTTCTTTCTTTCTTTCTTTCTTTCTTTCTTTCTTTCTTTCATTTTCCTTGAGAAGTGAGAGAGAGAGAGACTTGAGGAGGCTGGTGTGGTTTTCAGGGGACACATGGGGGGTGCACGACCCTGTCACCGTCTGCAGGCTCTGCCTGGGCTGACGCGATGAGGAGTGGCAGCCCTGGCAGGGAGCCCTTCTGCCGCAGGCACCACGAAGTACTCACAAGCGGCATTGCTATTTTTAATGTAATTTGGGGGAGCTGGGTGTTAGCTCATGCCATGCCCTTCCTCGCCCATCCAGATGGCAGAGTTGGCCACAGCTGCTGGGGCTGAGGCTGCCGTGGAGAGGTGTGGGGGGTGGTGGGCGCAGGGCTGGGGACCCCACTGGGGAAGATGGAGTGAGCTGTCTCTTGCTCCACCTCTCCTGTTGACCTTTGTGTCCCAGAACAGACGGGGCTCCTGTTGGGGCGACAGAAGGAGTACAGGTCCTGGAATGGGGACTGGCACTGGCAAAGGCTTTTCTTTTTCTTTTCTTCCTTTTTATTTTTTGTTTGTCTCAGGCTGGGAGAGAGGCATATGGGAAGAGGAGCTAACTTCTGGCCTGGGAGTTGGGCTTATGCACACGATCTCATTTGATCCTCCGCAGAAGCCCTGGGCGCTGTGGCTCCCTGTCTGACCTGCCGCACAATGGAGAAGCAGGCTTCCCAGGCAGGAGGTGCTAGCGCAGACGATGGCCCCAGGCTGACTGCGCTGCTGCCCTCTGTGGGAAATGCTAGAATCATCGCAAATAGTCTTTTTCTCTTTTTAAAAACAGTTTGCTAAATTTGCCTTGATACCCAGGCTTTCAAGTAAGATTTTGGGGTTTATTTTTGAATGGTTGTTATGATCCTTGACTGGGAATTGGTGTCATTGTCTTGGGAGGGGACCCATGTCCCCAACAAGCCCCAAGTGGAGCAGTCATGGGAATGCCAGTGTCTGCCTTCTTCCAGGTGCCAGAAGGCACCCCTTCTCTTGCCCCACTGAGACCCTAGCTCCCCAGGATCCTTCCTTTCTGATGTACTTTCCAGCTGCCCTCCATTCTGCCTGTTTAATTTTAGCAATGTCACTGGCACTGCTGATCAAGCCCTCAGTGGATTTGGGGGCCACGGATTGCGCTGCTTTCTCTTTGCAGCCAGCACTGCAGGCTTCCAGCAGCAGGAGGCAGGTTTAGTTTTTCTTGTGTGTTTGCAGAGACACAAGAACACCCAGGCCCCTGGCCCAGCGTGTAGTGTTTGGGGTCCTTTGTCTCCTCCTTTACTATGAGTCTGAGGCTTCATCATAGACAGACCTTTGGTTCTGTGTCTCATTTGGCCCCTGTCCTCTTGAGAGGCACCCCTCCGTGCTTCTGCCAAGCATGAAATCACCAGGAGTGAGGAGACTCCTACAGTGCAGACCCTGCTAATGCTTTCCACTGCTTCTTGTCTGCAGACTCAGGAATTAGAAAGAGGAGCCCAGGATGGCAGCCAGTCCAGTCCAGCAGAGCTCCAGAGCCAGAGGTCCAAAGACTCAGAGAGGTACAGTACGTGGGAGGTTGTCCTCAGAGAGCTGAGGAACAGTGTGCCTTCAGGATGGTGTGGACTGAGACAGAATTACCGGCTTTGCTGGTTGGCCTGGTTCAGTGTGCCCCCTGCCTGAAGGCAGATGGTGAACTGGCTGGGAGGCTGTGCAAAGTGTGTGCATGTGTGTGTGTGCGCGTGTGCACACACCCCGTGGTGCTGCATGATAGGAATGTGAAGCACTGCTTGGCAGGACTCTTCTCACAGCACCATGGTCAGGCCTGGGCTCTGTCCTCCTCCCTGGGTTGAGCTAATTACACTGTGCTCACCTGGTCCCGGGCCAGGTTGAAGTAGCCTGTTAGAGGCCTGGGAATTCATGCTTCAGGGTCAGTGCTCAACTCTCGAGTTCAGAGGTTCGAAGATGAACGTGGCTCTGTGGTGTGTGTGTGAGTGTGTGTCTGTGTCGGTGTGTCTGTGTCTGTGTGTCTGACCCTCTGGGGTTGTTTCTATTTTCTCAGGCCTGAGCCTGGGACTGGAGAGGGGCTGCCATCTCGGAAGGGAAAGGAGAGTAGTCATCCTCTTGGAAAGCTTTCAGCATTCTTGTTCTGTTGATGCTACAGCCTCATGCATTTTCTGTAGTCTGACCATTTGAGTCTGCTGTCTCTTTTTCTCTTTATTTTCTACTCAGTTCTTCAATTTGTTTCTAGCCCTGGTGACAGTGAACTCTGGGAATATACACACAGATGAGGGCATCCAGGTCTCCTAAACCACGCCAGTGTGGCACAAGGAGCTGGGGGTCTGACTTTAACCTAGGGGGAAAGAGAGCTGAGAAGGGAGTGTCTCCATGTTGGCCATCTGGCTGCTTTTCCCTGCGGCTCTCTGCATGGGTTTGGGTTAGCCGGGGAGCAGGCATCGACCTAGGGGTACGCACTGCAGCCCCAAATTCTCTTCCTGCTCTCCAAATGGAGGGCCTGATGCTGTTGCTCTGGCTCACCTAACCAGGTTGTCGCCTCCACTTCTACACGGGGAGCCGCGCCGGAGCCCCCTTCATAGCCAGCCCACTGAAGAAGGGCCTCCAAAGAGCCCTGAGGGGCAGCCCGGGCCGATGGAAGCAGGGGAGCCTGAGGACTCCATAGCCAGCCCCATCCTGCTGGCGTCTGTCCAGAGGTAAGGGCAAGGGAAGGTGCCCTGGGTGGTGGTGGCTGTTCTGTGTGTCCTGGGTTTTTCTGCTGCTGCTGAGGAAGACAGGAGGGAGATGGGCCTGGAGGTGGAGGCTGGAGCCAGGGTGAGTTTCCAGCCAAAGCAGCAGCAGCAGCAGCAGCAGCAGCAGCAGCAGCAGCAGCAGCAGCAGCAGCAGCAGCAGGAACAGGAACAGGAACAGGAACAGGAACAGGATCTGGGGCATAGGGGAATCTGCTCAGTCTACGACTGAAGGCGGGGTAGCCAGCCTGGTGAGGGGAGCTTAGGCGCCCTTCAATAAAGATTCTCTTCTGTCCTCATGGCCTCTATGCCAGGAACTGGAACAGAGACTTTGCTCTTGCCCTGGCTGCTCCATTCTTTCCAGAAGGGCCCTGTCACCCTGTCCCCTCCTCACCAGTGCTCTCCCTGTCAGCAGTCTGCTCAGCTCTGGTCACTCTACAAACCTGCATGAGTCCTGCTGTGTGCTAGGTCCAGAGAGAGGGAGCTGCACAGACTCAGGGCTCCCTGAGGCAGCCGAGAGGACCTTCCCATCCCAGCCTGGTCCAGAGCCCAGTGCATGTTGGCCAGTGCCTCTGTCACCCAGCCAGAGGAAGACGCTGGGCTTAGGATTCATCTGGTTGGGATGAGGCACCCGTGAGACTGAGTAGCAGTGATGTTCAATCAGGAGCATCCACCGAGCACTTCTTTCAGAGCATCTCTTGGTGTCACAGCCATGCTGCTTCCCATGGCAGGGGGGTGGAGGGCCTGGACTTCAGTGCACAGAACTCAGCAAGAGGCCAGGAGGGAAGTGCGAGGTTGGAGTCCCGAAGCAGGGAAACTTTACTGGGGCTGTCCCTCTGGTCCCCTTGCAGGTCTGTGACCCTGAATGGCTTGCAAATCAGGCCTCTTGCCTTTCTACTGGCTTTAACACAGTTGCTTCCTTTTTGCTGTCAAGGGAGCCGGCCTCAAGCCCAGCAACTGCCCATGAGAGGGACCAGGCCGAGGATCTGGGCTCTGGGCAGGAAGAGACTGAGGAGCCCAAGGAGAAAACAGCAGTCAGTGCCATTCCGCCAGTCTCTCCGGAGGTGTAAGGGCCAGTTTTATCTGTCCCTGACCTCACTGTACATAGAGTGTGGGAGTGCCCATTCGTGGGTGGCTGGGAGGCACTGCTCTGGCCTAGGGAGTGGGGTGCAGGGGGAGACGGAGTGCATCCCTGGTGCTCTGTGTACAGCCTCAAGGGCTCCTGGGGCTGTCACCATTGCTGATCCTTGCCTGCGTTAGTGTAGGTCCAGGGACCCCTGGCCAGGACCCAAGGTGTGAGGTGGATAAGGGGGCACCCTTCTGGTTCATTAGCAGAAATCTGGTAAATTATGTTCCCCTTTTACTAAGCACTGTTTTAATTGAGGTACGCAAATCTGAAGTGTCCGAGTCAGTGATTGTTTGCATGTGTGCATACCACAGAGCCACCATTCGGCTCTGACAGAAACGTTTCCTCAAGTCCTCTCAGTCCACCCACTTCAGAGCTCCACTCTCGTGGCTCCTATCTGTGGATTTGTTTTTCTTGTTCTGCACCTTTATATAAATAGAATTATATAGTATACAGGATATATCTTGTGTGTCTGGGTTCACACGAGATATATTTTTGAAACTCTTCAGATGACGCAATGGAGACTCAGAGTATAAAGGGATTTGGTCAAGATCAAATCACTAGTTAGTTACTGCTAGGCCTAGACTCTGTTCCTTCACTAGAACCCCAGACTTCTGCCTTTTCTCTGCAGCCATTTCTCCACATGCAGGAAGACAGACACCAGGATTTATGCATTTTCTCCTCTGTGAGTGAGAGGAACAAAGGACGTGGGGCTGACTGTTGAGCAGAAACAGGTTCCTGCACAGATGACTCACAAGGAATGTCACCCTAAGCCCCTGGGCACTGGAGCTCATGATGGCATGTGATTGCTGTAGCATCGCAGGAGGCATGCAGGGGAGGGGCAGCCACAGGTTTCAGACTGTAATACATTGTACAGTGAGCACTGTGAGCTGGGAATCGTGTGGCTCTCCCGAGTCTCCTTGTCACTTGTCACATGCAGAGCAGGGTGCTTTCTAAGTATGGTTCAGAGAGAAGAAAATCTTGGCAGAGGTCAGAGGGGCATCTTTCTCTGACCCGCCCCCTGGAGGGAAGCTTGAGGCTATGCTGGTTGATGCCCTGACCATGTTTTTCTCCCATCCAGTGATGCTGCCTGGGCTGGGGGGTGGGGTGTGTGTCTCAGGACACTCTCCTTGACCTGCAGGGTACATTGTCCCCTCAGGAAGTGCCTTTTGTGCTCCATGACTTCCTATTAAGTAAACTTCTTACCAAGTGAGGTATCTCTTGGTTTTCAGGGTGTTGTGAGGAGCAGTTCTGTGCCTGACAGGTAGATTGGAAGGGTTTGGAACAGTGCCAGTGTGAGAGAGTGGCCAGAAGGCTAGGCCTGGGACACAGAGAGAGCCTGTCCTTTGTCTTTAACGTCTTATGTGATTTGTGGAGAGATAGGGTAGGAAGTGAATTACAGGACATGCAATTCCTCTAATTCTGACCCCAGCTTTAGTGGTAACACAGGTAATGTTGCTGGGTTGTCATTTCTCCTGACCTCCACCCTCTGGCTCCTCTTCCCCTGCCTCCCTGCCTTGCTTGCCCTCGCATGTCCCCAGGCCCCCAAGTTACTGGGTGGCCAGCCTGGATTGATTATACTCCACAGTCTTCCCTTTGCCACTCACCCTTGGAAACTGGGACTCAGGAAGGCTGACACCTGATGGGCTGGCCTAGAAACCAGACCTGCCTCTTCCTCTGGTGTCTTCAGCTTCCCAATCATCCCCTCGATCTTGCGAGCATTGTTCCCTGTGTTGGACCTAGGCCAGGCATTCTGGATACCCCAGGGAGGCAGAAGAGGCCCAGTGAAAAACAGCCCCGTTTGCCTGCATGCCAGCCGCACGAGCAGGCTCAGTGGGGCATGCAGCTGGGCACGTGCTATCACGCGGTCTGATGTCCCATCTTCCCGCAGCATCGGTCCCTGGGGTTCCACATAGCTGCGCAGCCCACAAGGGAGACAGACATTAAGGTACCATCCCAGGCAAAAAAGATGTTTCAGCCAAGGTTGGAAATGAGTTGGAGGGTTGATGAGGCGGAGAGCTGCGGGGGGAGGCTTCTCCCGGGGGAGGGCCACGCTGGCGCTCTCCAAAAGGCGGTGGCGCGCATGCTGCCTGCATCTGATCAGTCAGCCCGGAGGGAGCTGGGCTTTGGAAGGAATGGATATGGAGCCGGAGCAGGAAAGATTTGAAGGTGCAGCTCCAGATCCATTCTGGTCCGAGTTCTGATTTTAGGAGTGCGGGAGGGCCAGGTCTTCTCTCCTCCTCTCCGGTATCAATGGCTGCACTGGGATTCCCAATCCGTGTTTTCTTGCACTGTTCCGCTCTGTTCCCTCTGCTGCCTTCCATCTGCTGTGGCGTGAGGCTGGTGGGGAAAAGGGGCGCTGAGTTCACAGCAAGGGGGACCAGCTTCTCTGTTGGACTCTTGCTGGGCCCTCTTTGATTCGGATTCTGCCCACACATTCCTGCTGAGGTGGACCGAGCCACTGTGCCAGGCCTGCAGCCGCCCGATGCTATCTTTGCTGAGACAGATTTCTGTCTCCAGGCTTAGGGATGGGGGAGGGCAGGCACAGACTGGCCTTCAGAAAGTCATTTTGGAAGATGACACCTGTATTCCTGCTTAGGCTTTCGTTGCTGGAAGTTCTCTAACTTTTGCTTTTGGGTACTCCTTGAGGAACCAGGAAACCAACAAAAACAATTATTCTCATTACTCTATAGACATCTTGGAAACTAATCCTATTGTTCCCTGCCACCTGCGTGTGCCTGCAGGTTAGCTCTGAATTTCTTTCACCCATCTCTAAACACTGAATTAACTCTGAGTAGGTGAGAACCTACCACCCCTGGAGAAGCAGAGCATAAAACTCCTGTTCAGTTTCAGCCCCTTTTTGTCTCCTGCCTGTCTCCCTTGGTGGTGAGGGAAGGGAGTTTCCCATTGCCTGGACCTCCGTGGGTTGTTTTCCCTCGGAACTGGGAACTGTACGCAGAGACTCTGCACTGCACTGCACCCCCAGACCCTCAGCCTTTTAATTTATTTTTTATTTTGAGACAAGGTCTTGCTAAGCTGCTCTGACCAGGCTCACGCTTGTGACCCTCCTGCTGCAGCCTCTCAGAGTGCCGGGATTATAGGTGTGCACTGCCATGGACGGTTACAGGCTTCAGGGCTGCTGCTTTTCCTATGAGTTTGTGTACACCGGCCTCTGCTTGGTTTGGGAGGCAGAGAGCGGGCTCTGGGGACCATTCCCAAATAGCTACAGCTGGCATGAGTCTCATGTAGCAAGCAGAGCCCAGGTGGAGACATGGAAACGAGCCTGAGCCATTCTGGGGGAGAATCCAGCGGGGCAGCACCTCAGGCTCCTTGCTGCTGACAACCCTTGAGCCACAGCTTCAGCTTTTGACCTCAGGCTGGTAGGTTGACCACAGCCTAGCAGCCGTGCTGCCCTTCTTCTTGGGCCCTTGGACTTATTCAGCCACAGTGGGCTTGTCCTATAGAACAGCCATTGGCTGCATTTTTTTTTGCCTGCCCTGCGCGGCCTGAGTATGCGACTATGACCCTGGGTCCTTCATTAGGGTTCTCTGTGTGATGTTTGTGTCTTTCTGGAACTTGATGCTGAAGGTGGGTGGATAGTAACTCTGTACTGATAAGCTCTTCCTCTCCTGCAGGCCATCTACAGAACCTTCAGGTCCCCCAAAGCACCTCTTGGGGCCTTCACGAAAGACCATGGAAGAGGCAGTGGCCCAGGAACTTGAGGAAGAACGGAGGCGGTTATTGGAATCGCAGCAAAAGAAGATACAGCGGCTGCGGGAAAAGCTGTGGCAAGAGGAGGAAGAGGAGACGCTGCAGCTTCACCAGAGAAAGGAACAGTCCCTCAGGTCCTCGTGCTCCTGTGCCTGCTCCCCTGGCTGTGTAGGGCTATGTGGATTGAGGGGCGCCCTTTTGCTGCACGGGACACCACTGGGATGCCATCGTCCCATCTTTACCTAATAATTTCTTCTATTAATTCACTGGTTTCCCTTTGTTGCAAGGGAGACTGGAAAAGGCGGTTCATTAGCTTCTTTGGGTGCTAAAATAAAATCAGAATTCTGTTAATAAAAAAATAGGAAAGACAGCCTACAAATGGGAAAACCAGTTTTGCTAGCTCTTCCTCAGAAAGCTAAACAAATAAGTAGGATTTATAAAGAACCTAACAAAAATTAGACTCCCCCACAAAACAAAAGACTCAGTCAAAAAACCGGCAAGGGAAATGAATAGACACTTCACAGAAGAAGGAATACAAATGGCCAATAAATACATAAAGAAATGTTCAGCGTTGCTGGCCATTAGGACATGAGTTCAAACCACACAGATTCCATCTTACCCCAGAAAGAGTGGCTATTATCAAGAAATTAAATAATAACAAATCTGGAGAGGCTGTGGGGAAAAACGGACCCTTCTCTGCTGTTGGTGGGAATGTAGATTGGTGCAACCACTGTGGAAATCAGTGTGGAGATTCCTCAAAAAACTAAAATGAAGACTAGAAATTCCATTTGACCCAGCTATTCCCCTTCTAAGTATCCTCCTGATCGTGAGACATAAATAACCATGTTCATATCAGTATAGTTCATAATAGCTAAATTTTGGAAGTGGCCTCTAGGACCATCAATAGATGAATAGATAAAGAAAAAGTAAATTGCAAAGTAAAAGATAATAGGAAGCAGGGAAATAGGTCATTCTCAAATTAGAAGGGAATCAAGAGATGGAGGAGAAAGGGAAAAAGGGTTTAAAAGCAAAGAAAAGGGCAAATGGATATTGAGAAAGTAAGCCCATGGGTATTAAAAGTGTTATAAAAAAGTGTTAATGTATTTATTTTGCATGGAACTTTTACAAATAACTCCTATCCTTTTAAACAAAATAAGAGTAATAGAAAGTTATTTTTAGATCATATATAGCAAAACATAGGATATATAACACGTGCATTTGTGAAAATGGGACAGAAAACCAACACCTGAGCATTGAGGATTTGGGGGGCAGTCTCCCCCATGCGCCCACACAGGATCTTGAGACCAGAGTCTGCCTTCTGTTGTGCCTCCTTGGGTCCCCTGCTAGGGAACATCCCAAAGAACAGACCCCCATGGCATCCTTTTCTTCCAGCAAATGAAGATTGAAGCTGGAATCTACCCGAGCAGGCTGGGTCTCCATGCACTTTAAGGTGCAGGACGAGGGGACCTTGTGGGGCCTCTTCCCTGCCCTCCAGGTTTGCCCCTCTCCCAGGCCACCCGTGCTTGGCTGACTCTGCTTCTCATTCCCTGTCTCTGAACCATAGGGTTCTTCCCAGGGCCATCGCAGTCTGTGGCATGCAGTAGCGTGGGAACAAAGTGCACTCTCCCTGAATGGCAGCATTGGCTTTTATTTTCAGCTGAAATACAGTTTCAGCCAGTCTTGACTAAGTGATTTCTCTGTGAGTAGAGCCTTGCCTGGCTCTCGTTGAAGAAGTTCATCAGGAGAAGCCTGTTTCTGTGTACTCGAGAGGCTTCCTATGGCACGGGGCTTCCTCCTGTCTGCTGGGAAACTTCCTCTGGGTAGAAGATTTTGGAAGCCACTCTGATCCCACAACAAATATTTTTTGAATGAGAAAGCAGGCGGAAGAAGACAGGCAGGCTGACCCTTAGTTGTTGAGTTGTAAATGAAGACATTGGGCTTCCTCGCTAATGTTCCTGCCAGCTCTAGTGTAGCTGTGTGTAAATTAGTCATGGGAAAAAGAGAAAGAGTTTCTTGGGAATCTAGAAGGAAAGCTTTTTGCTTAGCTCAAATTTCCTCTCATGACAGAAGAGAGTGTTGATGACTTGAAATAGGAAACAATCCTAAATCTTTTTTTGGCTTTGGAATTCACTACAGAGCTTTTCTGTTTTCCTTAGGTTTGAATTCCCCGAGTGCATTGTGAGCGGCACAGGGAGGATATAGTTTGTCTAAGCAGGGTAGTTTGTCTGCTTAGGGTGAATGGCCAGTCACTGGTCTATAGACAGACACCTTTCGTGGATTGCCAAGTCTTGCTTATGCTTTGGGGGGATGGATGATACTGTTAAAGTGCAGGACACATTTATTGAGCACCTGTTTTATGTCTGTTATACCTTGTGTGCTTTTAGGATATAACAAGTTTTAAAACAATCTTCTTGCTCTGAAGAAGCTCCCAGACTTGCACAATACGGGGTAGCACAGGATAAGAAAGGTCCACAAAGCGTGTATGGTAGGAATGTTGAAATGATGAACTTTGAGAGGGTTGTTAAGACGTCTCAGAGAGAGGGGTTGAGTGTTGAGTAATGAATAAGAGTTTTTCAGGATTTGCCTGAGTGCAAAGAAAAAGGAACTTTAGGCAGAGAGTCAGTGTGAGCAAAGGCCAAGAGGTGAGGAAGAGTGTGGTGGACTTTAGGGTTGTTGACACATTTATTGCGCCTCATGCAGTTGCAGTGTCTCTGTAGGGAGCAGAAGAATCGAATGCAGAGTCAGGTTGGCTGGAACCTCCCTCCAGTGAGTGCCATACCTGGTCGATCCTGTAGATGGAGGGAGCCTTGGAAGAATCTGTCCTGGGCTCAAAGCTGAGTTCTGGAGTTCTCATCCACAGGAGGCGTGATCGGGTGGCACCTATCACCCAGAGGCTGAGGCTAGACTTCTCTTCAAGTCTGAGGGTGCCGTGTGGCTCTTGGCTGAGAGGCAGGGAACAAGAACAGAGCAAGAAATGCCTCTGTGGTCTTTCTGTCTAACCTTTTCTTCTCCTGCTCAGTTTTCTGAAGGAGCAGCTGCAGAAAGCCACCGAGGAGGAAGAAGCTCGGATAAAAGAGGAGGAGGGTCGGAGGCTGTCGCAGCTCCGAGCCCAGGTCCAGTCTAGTGTGGAAGCAGATGAGGAACAAATCAAGTGAGTGCATGCTGGGACCTGAGCCCCATGGACGTGACAGTCCAGAGCCTGTCCCCATCCTGTTCTTTCTCTCCAGAGCTGAGCAGGAGGCATCCCTGCAGAGGATAAGAGAAGAGTTTGAGGCCCGACAAAAGGCCGAGAGGGCCAGCTTGGAGCAGAAGAGCAGGCGGATGCTTGAGCAACTCAGGGAAGAGCTAGAGGCTTCGGAGGAGAGAACACGGGCTGCCTTGAAGACTGAGAAGGAGGAGGCTTTGCAGCAACTGAGGAAGCAGCTGGAAGGGAAGAGGGAAGAAGTGAGTGAGTCAAATGGGGATCCCCACTCTGTTCCATCTCCGGGCTGCCTGGGGAGGGGCCGAGGAAGAGGAAGGGCACATCTTGAGTGTCAGGCGGTGGACTGGGCACAGTGGTCTCGGGCAGGCAGTTCTTTGAAAGCTGACTGTCTGGGCCCTTTGTGAACCTGGCTTAGCTCTTGGCAGGGGCTGGTCCTGGTCTTGTTGGCCTGGCAGAAGATACCTGGCAGCAGGTGTCCAGAGTCCCTTGAGGGTCTGGCTGAGATAGAGGCAGCAGCTGGATGCTGTTAGTGACAAGGAGCCCTCAGAGGCTTGTGGGGGGATGTCCTGTGGTTTGGGAAGGTTTCCCAACTGACAGAACATCGTCCAGGCCAGAGGACTTGAGGGGCAGCTGCAATAGCTTTCATCTCCCTGCTTTTTTCTCCGGTCTTAGAATGAGAGGCCAGAGCCTTGGAAGAGATTTGTCCTCTGTCCTTACCTCTCCCTCCAGGCTGATGGTCCACTTCGAGGGTGGACACCAATGTGCCAGGCAGGCCATGCAGAAATTTCTTTTCCTTTGGTGAGGAGCGAGTATCACTTGTGAGACGTGGAAAAACTGCACTAAGCCGAGGGTGTGTCATCGTGTACAGGTGTTGGGAGAGGGCACGCAGCCCCGCAGCCTCCCTGGCTCGGGTCTTACTCAGAGCCACATCGTCCTTACCACGGCTGACCCAGGGGCCAGGCATGGGAGCAGGACCAGAGGCCTGCTGGAATGGCCCTCTGCTCCAGCCTTTGTGTTCTGTCCTTGTGCCAGTTGCTGTCCCTAAGGGGCTGAGCTATTTTTCAGAGCAATGACAGTGTACTGTGATTTCCCTCCATGCCTTATCTCAAGGAGGTTGGGGTGATCTTCCTGACTCTGCCTTCCTCTGGTCATTATCTGGCCGGTGTCCCTGCCCTGCTTCCCTCACAGGCCCTTTGCTGCTCCCCAGGCAGTGGCAGTGCTGGAGAGGGAGCACAGTGCCGAGCTGGAGCGGCTCCGTTCCGCCCTGGAGGCTAAGCACCGGGAGGTGAGACTCGGCCGGGAGGGGAGCCCAAGCACCCCAGGACTCCTTCATTCATGCTGGTCATCAGCAGAGCTTCCCTTCTCTGCCTACTAGGATGCAAGCCTCCCTCTCCTTCTAGGCCTCTGGGTGGGTGTGGGGGTCCTGGGAGCAAGTCCCCACATGTGCCCCTACTGTGTCCCTGGGCATCACACTGGCGTCCCCTCAGGTGGTCTCAGACCTCCAGAAGAAGATAGAGGCAGCTCAGCAGAAAGAGGCAGCCCAGCTTCAAGAGAACCTTGGGTGGGCAGAGCAGAGAGCTCACCAGAAGGCTCACCAGGTGGCCGAATATGAGCAGGAGGTCAGTGCCGGTTGGTGGCGCAGGCTGCACTGTGGTCTGGTAGACCGTCCTGGCCCGAGCACCTCCACTTTGTGTGGCTCAGCAGGGCTTGGCACTTGGGTTCTGTTTCTATAGCTACCTTGCTGCATGGTCAGGTCCTCTGTCCCCAGGACCTGGCACCGCGTCTGTGAGGAAGCAGCGTTGGGGGGTGTGTGTGTGAGATGTGGGTGTGGTGTGGGTGGGGGCAGTGGAAGGTGCCCTGCTGCTGCCCACCTGGGTCCTGCAAGCTGCATCCCTGCTGTGCCTCCTGCAGCTCAGCAGCCTCCTGCGAGCCAAGCGGCTGGAGGTGGAAAGGGAGCACGAGAGAAAGCTGGACAAGATGAAGGAGGAGCACTGGCAGGCCATGGCTGAGGCCCAGGAGCTGTACGAAGCCAAGGTAGCTCGGCCGTGTTCTCCACCCATTTCTCCTTCTCCACTACCTGTGTGTGGTGGAAGCAGCCCCCGCTGGCAGGGATTGCGGGGGGCTTTCTCCCCGGCACCCTCATTGGCAGGCTGCTGCTCTCAGGCAGGCTGCACTGTCTTTTAACGAAGGGGTAACAGCAGCTGATGTAAGGGGCTTATACGGTGTGGCTGGCACTGTGCTAGGCTCTGTAGCTATCCTGGCCCTTTGTGGAGTCCTTGAAACAGCCTTGGTTAGTGCGTGCTGTCATTATCTCCATTTTAAAGAAGACACTCAGTTTTGGAGAGCTCAAGCCACTTTCCCAAGGTGGCACTGCTAATTAGTAAGGGACTGAAAGTTCCAGCTCAGCTGTCCATCAGTTTTCTCCAGAGCCCTCAGTTTTTTTCATTCCAACAGCAGGCCACCAGGGCTAGTGACATTTCAGGGCACCAAGAAATAGATGGGCACGAGCCAAACAGGACTTAGATAGTGGCCCATCTTCATCTTTGGCCTAAGGGCGGGAATGTTTAGTTTCTTGGGTGAACACAGCTGGCTTCGTTTGTTCATGTTGGGGGTGAATAGTAGGTGGGGCCCTTAGTCCCCATCTGGGCCCTGTGGGAGGCTTTTAGGCTCTTGCTCCAGTAACTGGAATCAGTACCCCCAGATCTGGGACAGACATAATAATCCTATGATGAACTTTAGTCTTCTCCCTTCCCGGGCTGACTCTTCCCTCCCTGAGGACTAGTGCTACCTGACGGATGAACTCGTCACTGAGGAGGAAGGCTGTCTGGCCAGCATCTGTTTTATTGGCTGGTGTTGGGAGACAGGCAGGCTTCCTTGGGGCTGGGACTGACAGCTGGCCTTGAGGTGCAGGTAGTGACCCCCGTCTCACTGACCTGAGTGAAGAGGTAGAAGAGACTGATCTGGGAGGTGCCAGGAGGCTTGTAGGTTCCTACTCCTGGTCCCTCACACCTTTACAGGAGAGGAAGCAGCGGGCTGATCTCCTGGGGCACCTGACAGCAGAGCTGGAGCGGCTGCGAAGGACCCATGAGCGAGAACTGGAGATCGTGAGGCAGGAGCAGGACCAGCAGCTCGAGGACCTGCGACGCCGGCACCGGGAGCAGGTGAAGGCGTGGGAAGGGGCCGCCTGTGCCCCTCTGTGCAGGACGGGAAGAGCTGGGAGCCGAAAACTGGCCGCAGCACAATGGGGCCCTGACAGCTTTAGGAGCGGGGTGGGGGGTGTCTTTCTCTGCCCATATTTTGTTTCTTGAGACAAGCACTTGGTACGTAGTTCAGGCTGGCCTTGGGCTTGTGGTGATCTTCCTGCCTTAGCCTCCTAAGTGCTGCACCATATACTCGGTTGTCTCTCTACCCATATTGAAGTTTGGGGCCTCTCTGCTCCTTTTCTAAGCCAGGGAAAAAGCCTAGGACTGGAAGGCAAGGTTATTAGCCCTGTGAGGCTTGGGTTGGGCAAGTCTGCCTCTGCCTGTCCCCCTGGGAGTCAGGGTGTGGTCCATTCCTGGGAGGTGGCACGGGGACATGGGGAAGAAGCCGGCCTGAGCCCAGCCTAGAGGCTGTGGCACGGTATGGTGGGTTCTAGAACCTCCTCCTTCCCTCAACTAATGCTTTACACTCTTTCTACACTTACATGCCCTCTCCACGCTACTTCTGGACAGGAAAGGAAACTCCAGGACTTAGAGGTGGAACTTGAAACCAAAACTAAAGATGTCAAGACCAGAATGGCTCAGCTGGATGTCCAGGTGAGCAGGTTGGGGAGGAGGATATTGCTACAGGAGCCCTAGAGGAACTGTGGAGCTCCCTTCTCTGGGGGAGGGCAGGTCCTAGCCCTCATATCAGGGGTCTGCAGTCAGCCCAAGAGCTCATGTCCCCCCAGGAGGAGACTACGTGGAAGGAGAAGCAGCAGCTGCTTGATGCAAAGAAGCAGGTGGCCCTGGAGAGTGAGGTTTGTCTGTCTCTCTTGTCCTCCTCTGTTTTTCCTTCATCTCCTCCAGGCCCCCTTTTGTTCACCTGCTGTGTCCGGGACCCTTGGCTTCAGCCTGTGTGGACCAGTATTGTACAACTATGGACCCTGACTTGGGAGCCTCAGGGTGTGGCTGTGCAGTCCCTTGGCCCTGGAGACAGTGGCTTCAGAGGCTCTGACTTCCCTGGTCATTTTCTGGCTTTCTTACTCTCAAGGGCTGCCTGCAGCCCGCCTTCCCCCTACTGTGTCTCCAGGGGTGTGTCTTTCCTTCCATCTCCAGGAAGCTACAAACACCCATGAACACCTGGAAGAGGCAAAGAAGGAGCACACCCACATGGTGGAGTCCAGGTGGCAGCTCCAAAGGATTGTGGATGAGCTGCAGGCCCGCAAGCTGGAGCTGGAGTCCGAAGTGGATTTTCTGCAGGCACAGAGTCAAAGGCTGCAGAGACGCATCAGGTGGTGTGGGCAACCTGCCCCCGGCCACCTGGCCAGCCCCCTCCTGCCTATCACCTGATGCTGCACTCGGGCCCCATCTTATCAGGGCCCAGTTAATAAGGGGAGGTGGGAGCCCAGCTTGAAGGCCAGGCAGAAAGATGTGTGTCCACTGCATTTTGCAGGGAGTCACATGTTGAAGCTGTGAAAAGCAGGATCCCTGCTTCTGTTGTTTGTGTCTCAGCCCTGCCTGGTGACTTTGATGGGGATGAGGGCGTGCAAATGGGCCTGATGGTGTGCTGCCTGGCCTGCTTCATCCCGTGACTCTGCCTCACCTCCCACCTCCTCTCCCTTCCCTACCACAGCAGCCTGGAGGCCGAAGCTCAGAGAAGGCAGAGCATCTTGAGAGAGCTGGCGGTTGAGGCGAACAATTCTTCCACACATTTTGAGCCCGATCTCTATATCGAGGACCTGAGGAAATCACTTGGGACAGTGAGCTGGGGCCTGGATGGGGGAACAGCAGGAGGGCGGGCCACCTGGCTCTACTCTGTTTGGGACCTGGCCTCCTTTTCTTATTCTCTGCACCAGTCCAATAGTAGCTATAGATGAAGGGCGCCCGGCAGCTGGCAGAGCCATTGCCTTGCCTGGCCAGCTCGGGCTCTCTCGAGCCTGCAGGGTGTCAGCTGCTGCTGCAGCACTCAGTGGCCCTTTTCATGTGTTTATAGAAGCAGACCCAAGAGGTATCCTCCCCTTTCTTCCAGAACAAGGAGGAGACCATCTTGTCCTCGGACAGGTGAGTTTCTACATCCTGCCGCATTTCAGGTTGAGGGTTCCACCAAGGGGTGAATGAGAGCCTGTGTCATAGAGCTGAAGTGACAGTGACTACCAGCGGGGTTTGGTTCAGGGGCAAGGCCAGGGATGGAAGAAGCTTCACTGCCAAGCCAGGAAGCGGCCCACTGTGACCCTTGACATGACAGGCTGACCTCTGGTTGCAGACCAGACTGCTGGGAGTGTCTGACCATCTGTCACAGGCCACTCCTTTCAGATCAGGGTGGAAGGACTCTTAGTTCCCTGTGCCGCGTGCAGTAGGCATTTAACAGTGGTGTCCCTGCACCTACCCAGCTGCCGCTCAGGAAGGACGTTTGCTGAGAAAGTGGCCGCGGGTCCCAGAGCAGATCTCTGAAAGTCTTTTCTTTGCTCCTCTACTTTCCCTTCCCTGCCTGTCCTCCCTCAGCGTCCGGCACTACCTCTCTGCTGAAGGGATGGCTGTCCGTAGTGCCAAGCAGTTCCTGGTGCGACAGACGCGCTCCATGAGGAGGCGGCAGACAGCTCTGAAAGCTGCGCAGCAGCACTGGTGCCATGAGCTGGCCAGTTCCCAGGAGGAAGCTGATGACCTGCTGGGCACCAAGGCCCTAGATGATTTGCACAAGAACCTGGAGGAGGTCAGCACCTGGAGGAGAGCTGCCGACCCTGTAGTGGGAGGCCTGGGGTGCCGGTGGGAGCTTCGCCTTTAGGCTGTCCTTAGCTGAGCATCCTGGGAGCTGCAGGGAAAAGCCACCTGGGCCTCGGGGTCACTTACATTTACATGGCAACACAGCATGTGCAAACAATTGGCTTCCCTACTAGTAAATCATTTGAGCTTCATTTCAGCTCTGTGTGTAATATGCGAGATAGTGCAAATTGAAAATCCTTTCAACCAGTAAAGCCTATGCAAGTATTCTAGAATCTGAAAAACTCCAGAATTGGAGGCACTTCTGTTTCCAAGCATTTTGGATAAGAGATACTCACTCTGTATTGTTACTCCCATTTTCTAGGTGAAGAATAGGACTAAGGTTTAAAAAATTTTAAATCCAGTGCTCTGCTTTTCCACTGTGCAATAATAAAGACTGAATTGGTAAATGAGAATCTTTTAGATACAGTCATCTGGAAGACTGAATTACTTCTCTGGTTGGCCTTGTGGCAGTCTAATTTGTAGTGACGAGGATTGTTAGCTGGTGTGACAGATCTTTGGGCAGGGTGGACTCTCTTGGATCGTGCCTGGGCCTTTGAATTCTGACAGTGCAAAACAGGTGAGGGCACTTAGCCCTGGCATAGGGGCAGCAGAGGGCGAGGGGCTGGAGCAGACAGGGGCGGGCTTCCCGGGGGTGTGTACCTGCTTCCTCCAGGGCCTGTTACTGCCCTCCTAGCTCCCGCTGAAGAATGGTGGGGATAAATACTTGGAGCATGGGCCGGGGATTCTGCTCAGTGGCACAGTGCCTGCCTGGCAAGTGCAAGGTTGTGAGTTCTTTTCCTGGTACTGAAAAAAAAAAAAAGTGATGACAACGGCGGTAACCATTTTCAAATTTACTAGGTGTGGGCATGGTGTTAAGCATATCACATACTGTACCTCACTTCATTCTGTCCACTTGATGGAAGTAGTATTTCTTTTTCTCAGATTGAGTAACCAGACTGAGAAGTAACTTATTCAAGACCACCCAGCCAGGACATGGCAGAACTAGAGCTCAGCATCTGTGCGGTTGGTCATTTCTCCTCCCCTTCCTTCCTGGCTGTAGGAAACCAGGCACTTGGATGAAATGAAGTCAGCCATGCAGAAAGGCCACGACCTGCTGAAGAGGAAAGAGGAGAAGCTGAGCCAGCTGGAGTTCTCTCTTCAGGAAGAGGTGTCTTCTTGGCTGTGGCCTCCTCCTTGTGTTCCCAGGACTGGGTTGGCTTGGTCCTTGGTCCTGGAGTAGGGGGAGCTAGATCTCTAGGACCCAGGATTGAGTGTTAGCTCTCGGCCTCTGGCTGGTTAAAACAACTGTGGCTCTTGCTGTTCAGCAAACATATCTGTGGGTTTAGGAAGTCCTGAGCAGCCCTGGAGCTGCTTGTGAAGGCTCGGAGAAGGGGACTAGTCTCTGCTCTTCCCTACCCCGGGTCCTGTAGAGAGGTGTAACCAGTGTGTGAGAGTGGACATTGGTCACAGGTGTCCTACCTTTTCCTGGGGCTGTATACTTCTTGTCCTGCATTGTAGGGGCTTGGATGTAGCATCAGCGAAGCTCAGGTGGAGAAACACTGCTGGGACAGGGTGTGGGAGAGAGCAGAGGTGTCCACCCAGTCCTAGTGGCCCTGTTGCCTGCATGTCAGCAGTAGGGTTCTCTCAGCCTCGCCTCCTCCTGAGGCAGCCTGTGTGGTACACCTCTCACAGGTGCCTGGCAGAGCTCTGGGCCCCAGGGAAACCAGCCACCAAGGTCTCAGTCCCACATTCATCACAGAGGGGTCGGAAGCACATAGGGCGGGGCAGTACTAATGGCTGCTTCTACCCATCAGGCCCCAGGTGAGGACATTCAGAAAGGGAGCCCTGCCAAGAAGGTGGTGACCTTCGACCTCAGTGACACAGAAGACCTGAACAGTGAAAGTTCGTCCTATCCCCTGCCTTACGGTGAGTGGTAACAGCAGTGGGGAGACAAGGGGAGTAATGAAACAAAACCCGCAGCATCTGTGAAGAGGGCGAGTGCTGAGGACTCAGTCACCGTCCCCTCCCTCAGCCTGCGGGTTCGGGGTACGTGAGCTGGTGACTGGACTAGGTACCTGGTAAATGGTGGGGAGCAGGAAAGTCCACTTGGGTCTGCAGTGCCAGTGCTGAAAGGGTCAGGGGTGCCTTCTGAGCGCTGCCAGGTGTCCCTGTAGCCTTTTCACTGCCAGGCCTCCGGGGAGGGCGTCCGCGCTCTGCTGCTGTGGTCTGCGGGTGAGCGAAAGGCCCCGTCCCTCCCTTCCCTCCAGGTCCTGGGCCTGTGCCCCAGGTTTGCACTGTCAGGACCACAGAAGCCTTGCTGTCCTCTGTCCCTGTCATGAGGCTGAGGGGCAGCCAGTGGGGGGGCTGCAGTGCCAGATGGGTCCAGAATGTTCCAGCGTCTTGCAGTTGGGTGTTTACCCAGCAGCTTCGGCAGCCCTTGAAGCTGGGCCCTGCCTCCTCCCTTTCAGTCACCTCAACCCCCAGTCCCGTCTTCCCCAACAAGATCCATTACCTGAGCAGCTCCCTGCAGCGGATCAGCAGCGAACTCAATGGTGTCCTCAGCGTGCTGGGCAGTCTCAGCACCCAGCCGCCGCTGCCTCTCTTCACCTCCTCGCCGTGCTCCAAGAGCTCCTCCGGGCCCACCTGCTCCTCTCTGAACAAGGCCTCGGCCCCATCCCCGTCTGCACCCATGTCCACCCAGTGGGCTTGGGACCCGGGGCTGGGCCCCAGGCTCTCCTCCACCGCGGCTCAAGCAGTGGACGACTTCCTGCTAGAGAAGTGGCGCAAGTATTTTCCCTGTAAGCCCCCTCGGGGCCCGGGGCTGGCCTCCCGCCTTCCTTCTTTTCTTCCTTCTGGTCTCCCCTCTTCTCCTGCTTGGCCTTTTTGTGTTTTTATGTCGCCTCCTCCTTTCCCCGGCCCCCGGCTTTGGTTCTTTGGCTCTATCTGTGGATCCCTGCTGAAGATCTTGCTGGTAGCTCTGCAGCTGGAAGTTCTGTAGTCAGGATAACTTTCACAGAGCCTGGCTTGCCCGGGAGCCTTTATTCTGGATTCTAGGGTTGAGCAGAAAAGGTTACAGTTGTCATTGTCCCTGTCATAATGACTACTACTTATGCAATCATTTTTTTTTTTCATTTAATCCATATGGTGATTCTCTGTGGTGGCGATTATTTATCCCCACTTTACAGATGAGTGAGCTGAGGCCCAGTGGGGTTAAGTCATATGCCTCAGGGTATCCAGTGAGTGAGCTTTGACCCCAGGTTTGACACCAGGTTTTGACTCCATGTCCCAGACTTGAGGATCTTGCTTATAACTCCTTGACCTTGTGGCTTCCCCTTCCTCCTGGGTCTGTAGGCCTCCTTGGTGCCATAGCCATGCTGAGGAATGTGAGAAGCCACAAACACACAGTCATTTGAGGAAATATATGTAAAAAACAAAAATAAAAAAACCTCTTCTTTCTGTCTGCCCCAACCCAAATTTTTACCCCCTCAACTTGAAAAACAAACCAGGCATAGAGATATGCACCTGTAATCCCAGCACACAGGAAGCTGAGGCAGGAGGATCACTTCTAGTTCAAGGCCTGCCTGGACTACCTGGCAAGACCTTGCCTTAAAAAAATTGAAAAGTAAATTAAGTTTTAGGGATAAAATAGGCTGGTTCCTGTCTGTCACCTGTCTCTTACCTCCAGCCACTGAAATTTTCCCTGCTTTTATGTTCATTCGGGTGTGTGTGTGTGTGTGTGTGTGTTTGTGTGCGTGCCACCTTACAACTATTTCTGGGGAGGCAGGAGGTGCTAGTGAGCGGGGAGGGGCCTGCGGGGGCTGGGGTTCGGCTCAGCTGACTCTCTGCTGTCTCTGCACTCCCGCCTCCACTTTTCTAGCTGGCATCCCCTTGCTCAGCAGCTGCCCTCCCTCCCTGGAGAACAGACTGGGCTATCTGTCTGCCAGGTAAGCCTGCTTGGGTTTGGTGGACACTCAACCTGCCTGCTGTGCCTCTCGGGTAGGCAGCACTTCTGAGACAGCAGACATCATGGTCCTGTGGCCTTAGGAGGTCAGGCAGGCCCCCAGGCCACAGAGCTGTCCTCACCTTGCCTAAGTCTAAATTGTCCCACCACCACCAGGGGAAAGTCGTCCTTACTGCTGAGGTTGGGCCAGGGTGGGGGCTGGGCTTACCCAGCCAGCTGCATGAGGAAGCTGCCCTTGGCAAGTGTGGGGAGAAATCAGTCCTTGGAGGAGCCATGCTTCCTGCCCCGTCCCATGGCCTTTCCAGCCCTGGAATCTGGAGTTTGGCCTTTGTCTTTGCTATTGAGCTCTTTGTCTGTTTCCTACACATCTCTTCTTCCCGGGGTCTTGCTGAGCAACATCTGGAGTGAAAGGGACACCCTGTGGGGGTGACAGACGGGCAATTATTTAAACCTGTTATTAATTTCCCATTCATCTTATTCCTTGCCAAATGTCCCTCCTCCGCCTCAAGCACCAACCATCTCTATAAGCCAATTTGGGGGCAGAATTGACAGAGGGGTGCTTCTTGCTAATGAGATTGGCTGGAATAGGCAGATGTGGGAACTCAGAGTGGATGTCAGTAACAAACACCCAGGGGCAGGGTGGAAAGTTGCTATCACCTTCCCTTTTGGAAACTGATGCTTGTCTTTCTGGAGAGGCAGTTTTGAGTTGCTCAGGTGATCTTGGTACAGGGAAGAAGAATGAGGAGGTGGTATGATGACCTCCAGTTGGCTCTGCCACGAATCCCCCTTTCTAGCTTCCTGCCCATTCTTAGCCTCTTCCCACACCTGCGCTCTCCTTCCCCTTCCCAGTGAGCAGCTCCGCCTCCTGCAGCAGCCCCATTCTCGAGGCCCTGAGGTGGGCAGCACCAGCATCCAGAGCATGATCCAGGCCAACCGCCAGTGGCTGAACCGATTCAAGAATGACCCCAAAGTGTATCCTTTTCACAGTCCCCTCTTGCGGCAGCTGGCTGATGGCGCTTGGCTGCAGGACCTGTGCTGGGCCTTTGACTCCCTCTTGGCTTCCACCTGGATGTGCTCAGCTGCCCAGTTTTCCTTCACCTTGTGTCCAGGCATCTCTTCTCCGTCCCCAAGTCCACAGCCACTTCAGACCTGCTGCAGTTGGACCTGGATGAAAACAACAGGCTGCACGTGTATCGCTATTGAGCCCCACGGTGGGCTTGGCAGCTGTCTCCTCCCCAGACCAAGTGCCTAAGCAGCTGCCTGCACTTTATTCCAACAGAGCACGCTCCTGTCCCCTGCTGCACCCCACTCAAGACTTGGAGGAATCTGGAGATGGGTGGGAAGGGTGGGAAGATTGGAGAGTCAGCCACATTCTGTGAGCGAGAACCCGACCTCGGGCTGAAACGTGTGGACTTATGAGCTGGTGCATGAATTGGCAGTACTGAGGAGGGCGTGGCCACTGAGGGGCCTCAGGGCCATGGGCACCTTTGGGAGGAAGGGTGGCATTCATACAGCTGCCTTGGAGGCTGAAGGAATCCCTGTGGAGTGGGGTTGGTCCCAGGGACCATCAGGGCCCTGCTGGGGTTCACTCACCAGGACACAGCCTCCCAGTATGTTTGTGCTCTGGGACCTGGCTCTTCTGGGCCAGCCTCTATCTTGAATACCTCAACCTTCATGAGATCCCATCCTTCCTTTTCCCTTTATTCTTGAATGTCTCTTTTCTGGAACATTCCAGCTTTCCTTTTGATGGTCTCAGGTCTGGACTCAGCTGTGCAGAGCCCTGCTAGGAGTTGGAGACTGGCCCCGAGAGGTTTGGCCTCTTCCCCTCTTCTAGCACTGTGCTTTCCTCGGGTCTCCGAGAGTGTCATCCCCTTCCCTTTCCTGGGGCTCCTTCCAGCTCTATCTCAGGTCACATGCCCGTTTTTCTAGGAAGCTGGAAGCCACAGGAAAGAATGGATGGCTCTGGCCCTCATCTTAGCTTTCCTTTCCCAGAACACCTCGGGTGCAGTCATGTCCCTGTTCCCATCTATCTTCTCTACCTGTTCCACCTCCGTCCAGTCCCAGAGCTTGGCATGAGGGCTGGGTGCGTGCCTGTCATTGGCAGGCAGGGGTCTTGTACCAGGCGGAGCTGCCACCTTGCCGGCACAGCTTCCTGCAGACCCACTGCCCCCACCCATTGTCGGGATCCTGTAGGGCTGCAGGGAATGGTCTCTTGACATCTGTTCCGTGATTTAAACAAATGCCCCCTTTTTTAATCTCGAAAGCTATGGGGTTGCCCTTGCTTCTCCAACTCATAGAAACTATTCTCACTGTCCCACGTGTCATTCGTTTGCCATGGAAAAGGACCTGAAGGTCCAGTGGCTTTTTTATCCCCTCCGGTATTTCCTAGGCAGCAGCCTGCTACGCACAAAAAGTCTTCTATTGTTTGGCTCAGTCGGCGCGCTTTGGGGACCGCTCATGTAATACACCCGACTCTGACAACAACCCTGTGTTTTCTGCATCCATTAAACCTTTGCAGGTCCATTTTCTACAAGGCAGTTGTGTGGCTGTCTCTCCTCTTTGGAGGCTTTCACTTCCTTCCTCTTAAGAAGGGAGGAAGGGAAAATTAGTATTCACAGAACTGCTCCCTAAGTATCTGATTTAATTACCACAACAACGTAGATACGGATTAGGTGTTATACGCTCCATTTTTATGGATGAGGGGAAATCAAGGGTCAGAGACTGTTAAGTGGTTGAGTCCCAAGTAAAGTGTAAAACCCCAGACCCTCTCCCAGCTACCCCGAGCACCCTCACCCACTTTGGGTGGAGTTGATGTTCTGTCTCCTTCCCTTTGCCGCCTGCTGCTCTCCCTCCTACCTACCCACTGGAGACTCAGTGCCATTTCCCAAAGGCCAGTGGGCTTCTCCTCCTGCACACAAATGCACGGAAACCTCCTCTCCCCCTAGACCTCAGCTGGCAGTTAGGTATTTTGTTTTTGTTTTTTCCTGCTCTGGTGATGTGAGCAGTCTGCATAAACTTCTAGTCTTGAATTTTCAGCAACAAAATTGCTAGGATAACCAACTGAGGTGGCCAGTGTGTCGTGGATTTGCATACAAAAAACAACACAAAGACAAAACCTACTGAAGAACTCAGCCCAGTATCCATGCTGCTTTCTATGAAGGAAGGAAGGAAACTAATTGTTGAAAGCCTTCCATGGGCCAGGCGCTTTGTATGTGGTTTTGTTTGTACTCTTTATGAAGTTGGTATTCTCACTTTACAAACAAGGGAATTTAATCTCAGAGAGGTCAAATCTCAATAGCTGAAGGTCACACAGCTCAGTCCCGGGAAGCTTAGTCTGAGGATCTGGGTTCTACATAGGGAGAGGCTCCTCGCTGGGGGAGCAAAATCTTCCCGAGCCAAGGTTTACACAGGAAGTTTTCCAGAAGACTCCAGAATTGTCCCATCCTTCCCCATGGATTTTAGAGTTTAACTAGGGGACTAAAGTCATAGACTTCTGCAGCTGAAAGGGGCTGAGTTAACTCTATTTGGGCTGCTATTAAGCCTCATGGGGCCAGAGGGTGTGGCTTAGCGGTACAGCATGGGTTCAGTATTTGTGAGGCCCAGGATTCATCCCTAGCACTCCCCTCCGCAAACACCATAAACTGGGGAGCTTTTAAACAGTACAAATTTATTCCTCTTTGTCTGGAGGTTGGAGGTCTAAGAACAAAATGCTGGCTGGTTTTGTATCTGGCGAGGGTCTGCTTTCTGGTTCATAACTAGTGCTTCTAGCTGTGCCTTCACTTGGAAGAAAGGCAAATCTGTGGCCTGTTAGTTTAGGGTTTTTTTTTATGGTGCTGGGGATTGAACCCAGGGCCTTATGCATGCTGAGCAAATGCTCTGCCAACTGAGCCACACTCCCAGTGTCCTTTAGCCCTTATATGGGTTCTAATACCATTGATGAGGGCCCATTACATGGTCTGATAATACCGTCACACTGGGGGCTGGGTTTCAGCATGTGAGTTGGGGAGGGGCACAAGCAGTCCACAGATCACTTACTTAATCCGCTTGTGTTTAATGATAGAGGCAATAGTCTAGCTAGGCTGCATGAAATGCCCCAAATTGCACGGCCAGTGTGTGGCAGAGATGAGTCCAGAACCTGAGGCCTGACTGCCCAGCCTGGGGCCTTTTTAAAGGATATTGATTATGAACAGGCCATATGTCCACATGGCTCACTATTCAAATGGTTTGAAAGTCACTCTGTCCATGAGCCATCTGGTGCTTCTCCTTGAAGGTAACAAATATCAGCAGTAATTTCAGGAAATTTTATGCAAGTATGAGACAAGAATACCTTTGTTAGGACATGGCAGTGCACGCCTGTAATCCCATCTCTCAGGAGGCTGAGGCAGGGGGATCATTGCAAGTTCGAGACCAGTGTGGGCTACAGAGTGAGCTCAAGCCAACCTGAACTGCATAGCGAGACCCTGTCTCAAAAAGACAAAAAAACAAACCAAAAAACACCTTTGTATCTCTTTTTCCTGTTTGGGTGTGGGTCATTACTAACACAGCATCAGATGATTTCTGTATTTCTGTTGTGAGATGTTCACTGACTATTCTTGTAGTGTGTGTGTCTGTGTGTCTGTGTGCGGTGGTGTGCTGGCAGTGGAGCCCATGGCTTCACACAGGCTAGATGAGTGCTCTGCCCAGACCTACATCCTCAGTCCTGACTGTTAAGGGACTAAGGTTGGGAATGATGACAGACCCCCACCATCCCCTCACAAACACTTCCACACACCATAGCTATATGGGGTGTCTTGGCTACTTTTCTTGTTTCTAAGACAAAAAACCCACAAGTTAAATGAGGAAAGGTTTGTTTCAGCTCACAAGTGGTAGAGGTTTCAGCCCATAGTTGGCTGGCTCTGAGGTGGGGTGGCATGGCACAGGGGAATCGCAGAGGAGAAACAGCCCCTGGCATGGCAGGCAGAAGGCAGCAAGGGGCACGCAGCAGGCCTGCCTTCTTTGGCACCCTTAATCCACACTCACTCTTCCCAATCCAGCCACATTCAACACTCCCCACCTATGGATGCATGAGGTTTGGGGGGACATCTCGATCCAAGCCATAACAGTGCGTGTGAAGAAATAACCCTGGCCTTGGGATGCCCTACTTTGCTTTTGTTTTTGCTCCCTGTGTGCTCTGTCGTTTTTCTGGTCCCAAGCCTTCCCTGGCCAAACCCTGTATCCAGGGATGAAGTAGGTGGGTGCCTCAGATTCGCACCTCTAGGACCTGCCTAGAGAGTGGAGTTGGCCTTGTTGAGAGGAACACTGGAGGGACACAGTGGGCACGAGTGGGCAGAGGTGTGGAGAAGGCACTTGCAGATTTTGGGGGGTTTGGGTTGATGGTTGAGAAATGGAGGAACTGCCATCACTCTCTTGGTGAATTAGCAAGTCCCTGTTTCTGCCTTTCCCTTGAATCTCACCAGTGGCCCCTGCCTGCCTCTCCCAGGGAATTTGCCCTGACCGGCAGGTTTGTCACACAGATGAAGGGTACTGTAATGGTGTCATGATGAGGAACTGCAACACAAGGCAGACAGGCCTCCCCTCCTCCATGCACTTCAGTTTCAAAGCATAAGGATGCACTCTTGGGTTTTCATTCCCAGAAGCTGGTGACTCACAAGGGCCGGCACACACAAGAGCAGTGACTTGACTTCCAGGCCATGGACCCATTGCAATGGAGCCTCAATCTCGTGCGAGAGATGTTACTGCCATTCTGAAAGGAAGGTGCTGGTGCCTTTTGTCCCAAACCTGCCTCACATCATGGTAGAGCTGGGGAGGTGACAGACATTCTAAGTGTGAGTCTTTATAATTTAACATTGCCAACTTTCCTCAGGTGGAAGGAGAGGAAGTGGCTACATTCTATAAGGGCACTTTTCAGAACAGTATAGACACACAGAGCAGCACTTGGCTCCTCCCTAGGTTGAGGAGGGTCTGATGCTAGATGGAACCCAGCTCTTATCTTTGGTGTCACTTTACATTGTGTCCATCAAGCTCACCACCTTGGTATAGTCAGTGCTTTAGAAGAACTAGTAGCATCTCTTCCAAGGGAGTATAGGAGGCCCTCGTAGCCTAGGCAGACAAACCTGGGATTCTCCTCCCACTTTGGGAGCTCCACATGGTTTTCCTGGGAGGGTCCCCTGCCTGGAATGCCTGATGGCTCCTCTTCCTTCCCAGGGTCCTTGAGGATAGTAAGATGGTTGGGGAACTCTGGCAATCCATATTTCTCATCTTTTTGAGACAGGCTCTCACTATGTAGTTCAGGCTGGCCTTGAATTTACACTTACTGTGTATCTCAGGCTGGCCTCAGAAAGTCATGGCAATCCTCCTGCCTCAGCCTCCCCAGTGCTGGGTTTGCACACCTGGTTATCCAGGGCTTCCCGAGATGGAATCCTGCGTGACAGGTTGCAGGGCTGCTACGAGATACTGGCACCTGAGTTTGTTTGTGACAAATAGAACAGGCTTTCACACATGGCTCTGGGATAGAGCACTGGCTGCAGTTTGATGGCAGGCAAGGCTGGGACAAGATGGGCTAGGTGTAGGGATCGCTCCCCATCTTCCTCGGGGGGCTCAGGTCAGCTTCCTCAGCCTTTGTCTTGCTAGTGAAAGAACCGTAGCATTTTCATACATTCCATACATCGCTGTTCCCTGAGCCCTGCCCTCTAATCAGACAAGAGGACTAGACCTGGATCATTAGGACGATTGCTCCTGTGTGGGAGAGCACTGCCGGGTTCCTTAGGTCAGCTCAGCCAAAGCCCTCCCTGCGGCGCCCTCCTGACCATGAGGGGAGGGTCTTCTCTCTGGGGGTGCAGCAAGGCTGGGTGGAGTAAGCAGCACAGGTCTCACTCAGCTCTGGGAGGGAGTTTGCCAGGGGACTGGGTTCCCCATCATGGCCAGGTTGTATGAGAATATACTGACCAGTCTCCCTGTAGGGCCACTGCTGGGACCTTGGGTTGGGAAGGGGCAAAAGTAGGAAATGGAGCTAAGAGTTTTTCTCATCTATTACATGAGCTAGGGATACAAGACTGGCTCTGAAAGACCTGGGCTTAATTTCTGGCTGTTATTTACTAGTGGGGCAGCTTTGGGATTCTTCTTTCCAGCACTGTTTCCTCATTTGTATAACAAAGCTGAAAACCCATCATACTGAGAGGAGCTATGAAATGACCAGTGTCAGGTACCCTGGAGGAAGTGCTTGATAAAGTGCTGAGTGCTGCAGAAATGCAAGTTGTTACCCATTCTACGCTTGAATGCTTCAAGGACAGGGTGCTCACTACCACATAATGTAGCTGTTCATTCCGCCGTTGGGCAGCCCCAAGCTCCTTCTTAGGGAGTCTTCTTACTGCCCAGAACTCACACAGAAAAAAGCAACAGTTCTTGTCTCTTCAGCCCCATTTCCTAGTGGAGAAAGCAGGCCCTAGGGCCACAACAGAATCCACTGGGCTGCAGTCGGGAGGGTGGATGGGGACAGCCCCTGGACTTCCCCTCTCTCAGGAGCCTCCTCCCGGGGAGGGAGAAAGGAGGCCCCTGCATGGTGGGGGCTGAGCCGCACAGACTGGTGCTCTGCAGCTTACCACTTAGACCTTCTGTGCTTTAGACCTGTGACCCTCCAGAGGGCCTGGTGTCTTCGTCTGAGGGCGGGATCATTCTTGTTCCCATTGCCTAGGCCTGTGGCGCCTGGTAGCGTGTGATGCACACAGTAGGCCTCCATGAGCAGCAGACTTTCCTCCATGGTGAGCCTGTTTGCAGTTCCCGCCTGCTGCCTGCTGTCCTGTGCCCTGCCCACTCTGTCTTGCACGGCAAAGCCTGGCTAAGCTCTGCAGTGACAGATCCAGGACCTAGGGCTCTTCAGTCAGGCTGGGCAGTGGCAATCCCCTTGCTGACCCCCCCGACTCAGTGACCGTGCTCTCTCTGGAGGGTCCCAGGGCCTGAGGCATAAGGAAGAGGGTGGTGGGACTCAGGGTGTGGGACAGAGTCACATGTGGTCCAAACACCCAAGGGAAGGAGCCGGAAAGGGACTCTGGTCTACAGATCTGTGGCTCAAGGGTTCTGTCTTGTGCATCCGTGGCCAGCTCCTGGGTGTGTACCTGTGGGTGACTCAGGCCTGGCTTTTGAGTCACATGTGGATGGCAAGGCTGCTGTAGCTCTAGTGGCAGCTGCTCAGGGTCCTGAGCCTAGATGTGTCACAAGGAAAGTCTACATGTCACCAACGTGCTGGCAGGGCCAGTGAACGGGGTGGAGCTGCTGTCCGATTTTTCACTATCTCCTCCTTCCTACCCATATTTTCCACCATTCACCCTTCATCCATCTATACCTAACAGGCTCTGTTCCTAATAAACCAGGCACTGTCATGGGTGCATGGGAAAGAATGTAAGTGTTCTCTGTGCTCAGAGACCACGTGTGCCAGGCTGGGAAGGAATGAGAGTCTTTATTGTGGGCCCTGAGGGAGTGGTGGTACCCTGCCTTTCAGATGGGGAGTCTAATGACACAGTGCCAGTGCTTGACTGGGAGCTGGGAAGGGGCTTCTTGCTGAATCATAACATGGCAGGAGCATCCACGGGGGAAGATAGAGCAAGTGTGGTGGCTTGGATCTGCTCTTTATAAAGCCACCAGTGCCATCACGACCCCTCCCCACCTCATCTAATCCTAATGACCTTCCAAAGGCCCCACATGCAAATATTAATGTGTGACTTTGAGGGTTAAGTTTCCAACACATGAATCTTCCTGGGACCCATTCAAGCCATAGCAGGCGTGTGTGCGTGAGGGCCAGACGATCCTTGCTGACTGCAGAAGGAAGCCAGAAGTGGATGGTAACTTGGATGAGATAACCTCAAAGGTCTCTTTGGTCCCTGAGATTAGTGTCTGAATTCTGAGACACTAACGCAAACGTGGACGGCCTCCAAGGGATCCTCTGCCAGCTGCCACTGCCTGGGAGGAGAAGGGATGGAACCTGACCCAGGGCCCAGGCACAACCTGGCCCTCTTGCCCTTCTCTCACAACGTCTGCAGACATCTTCTGCCTCCCTCAGCCCACCCGTGGCTGTGCCGCAGCCTTTCGTCTGCATTGGAATTCAATTTGTAGGGGAAGGAGAGGCGGCATGGGGGAAGATGCTTGAATCCAGAACTTCAAGGGAGGATTTCCATAGACAGCTAAGTTCCCCTTCATTTTCTGCATAAGTTAAAATGATGCCAACTATTATAAACTCCAAAATACTATTGCACACAGAAAGTCCAGTTGGCATTGGTGGGGTAGAAGGGCCTCTGCTCTGAGCACTTTTACAAGGAACCCAGTTGACAGAAGCTTTGCCATCTTAAACGAGTAGCTTCAAGCTCACCTTGGGCACTGACATCCATCTGGAAAGAGACAGCAGGGAGTGGCTAGGAAGACATGAGCCAGGGCTGAAAGTAGGATGTACTATGCCAAATTTCACTGGTCCTTGCTGAGTCCATGACCTTGTCCAGAAGTGAGGGGGCCTGGAACTATTGTGGCAGGTAGGGCAACCACTTCCCAGGGACAGCTGGAGGGTAAACACCCATTCCTGGTGTCCTCCTTTGCTCCACGCTTCCCTCCTCAGGCCTCTGCCAATCTGTACCCACACCAATGAGCCAAAGGGCCTTTGCATCTCTGGTGCCTCGCTCAGTGCCAGGCCATCAGAAGTGCTCCGGGGTATTCAGTGATACCGTCAGAGTATTCAGAATACTTAGATATCATCTTGTTTATTACAAATACAGACGTGTGGTGGAAAATAGTTTGTCAGTTCCTCAAAAAGTTAAGCAAAATTGTCATGCAATCCAGTTAAAATGTACTTCAGGGTATAAACTGCAAAGAATTAAAACAAACAGACCCACATACTTATTATATACCCATGCTCACAGCAGCATTATTCATAAAAGTCAAAAGATGGAAACAAACCAAATGTCCATCAACCGATGAAAGAGGAAGCAAGACGTGGGAAATAGAGCAGGATAGTATTCATACTTAAATTTGAAA
The DNA here is from genome assembly GCA_004027455.1 of Hydrochoerus hydrochaeris. Lineage (NCBI taxonomy): Eukaryota > Metazoa > Chordata > Mammalia > Rodentia > Hydrochaeridae > Hydrochoerus > Hydrochoerus hydrochaeris. The sequence goes on from PVLA01008262.1 coordinate 63,471, forward strand.
TACACTAAAACACGGGTGGAGATTGAAGACATGCTGAGTAAAACAAGCCAGACACAAAATGACAAATACTGTGTGGCTACAGGCATGTAAGGTATTTAGGCAAATTCATGGAGAGGGAAAGGAAAACAGATTTTGAGAGGCTGGAGATGGGGGCGGGGGGTTGTTGATGGTACAGAGTTAGGGGATGATACTGAGTTACAGAAAACAGATTTTCTGTTTGGGATAATGAAAAAGTTCTTGAAATTGATAGTGGAGATGGTTACAGAATAAGGTGAGTGTTAAAGTGAGCTAGACATGGTAGTGCATGCCTATAATCCCGAGGCTGGGGGAGCGAAAGTCCAAGCCCAACCTGGGAAACCTGGTGATTTAGTGAAACTCTAGCTCAAAATAAAAAAGGGAGAAAAGGGTTGAGGGTTAGTTCAGTGCAAAGGCCTTAGGTTCAATCTTCAGTATGGAAAAAATTCTGGTATGTATCTTTTACCATGATAAAAAATAAAGATGCATGTCAAGAAATTCTGATTCAGTTTAGGACTGGTAAATTGTGGGCTTCTGTATTTTTGTTTTTATTGGTACTGGGGACTGAACTCACAACCTCACACTTGCCAGGCAGGCACTTATGCCGCTGAGCTAAATCCCCAGCCCCTTGGGTGGATGTTCCCAATAGTAGTCTAGCTCTGGTTGTTGGCAGATGGAGAGAACAAAGCTTTCATGTGCAGGTAGGTCCGCTGGAGATGCTACTAAAATGCAACTTCTGAGTCAGTGAGGCTGGTGTGAGGCCTGGGATTTTACATTTCCTATGAGCCTTTAGTGACACTGGTGCTGCTGGCCTGTGGACCACACTCTGAGGATCAAAGCTTTCAAAATGGCCTTGGCTGTGGAGGACGAACTAGAGTATGGAAAGGAGCAGGCAGAGACTTAACATGACTGGTCCAGATAAAAAGCTTGGTGGTGTTGAGCTGGGCATGAATGATGATGGAGGGACAGTTAGAGGGAGGTGTAGGCAGGGAATTAGGCTGTAACCTGGCTCGCTGACGGTTTCGGACTTGCCACATGCTGATTGTACAGTGTACCTGAGGAAGCTACTAGCTCTGGTGAAATGATTACCTGTATTCACCATGTGCCCCTTGGCCCCCTGACATTTATCTCACCCAGAAACAAAGGCCAGGACCCCGATTGGTCTGGATTACACCAATCAGTGAAACAGCTGTGTTTAGAAACCATCTTGCCCCTAAGAATACAATGGTTCCCTGATTTTAGAGAAGCTCGGATTCCTCCTCCTTTGCTGCGCCCGCCCATAGCTTCCCCTGCATTTGCGATATCATCAATTAACCTTTCCTCACATTAATTCATGTCTGACTTCCTCCTTTTTCACCGGGCCCTGCCGTCCCCATTTTCCACTGGAGGCTTTTGGCTTTGAGCCAGCCTCACCTCACTTCTTCCTTCTTCGCCAGAGTAGGGCAGGAACTTGGAGGGGGAGAGAGATGGAAGATCGTCTCATGAGGGACGCCCGGCTCCCAGACCCACGCCAGGTACAGTGAGGAGCAGAAGTTCCACTGCTTTGTGAGCTGATTTCTGGGTATGATTCAGGCAGGGAGGCTTCCAGGGCACCTAAAGAATATATCAGGGTTAGAGATTATTAGCAAACAAAACCACTGGATTCTGTACAAGACTGACTGAATTTCCAGACCTCGTGTGTGTGTGTGTGTGTGTGTGTGTGTGTGTACACGTGCAGGATTATTAATGCATACTAAGCAAACAATATTCTGGGTTCTTTGTGACATTTCATTCACACTTACACTTTGATCCCATTTACTTTCCCTGTTACCCTCTTCTCATTCTCTCCTTGTTTTCTTGGTATCTTTTTCCTTCCTAAATGGTTTTCTCTTCCATTTTCATGTCCTTTTTTTCTTACATTCCACATATGAGAGAAAACAATATGATGCTTTTCTTTCTGTGACTGGTTTGTTTTGCTTAATATGATGATGATTATATTCCAGTTCCACCCATTTTCCTGCAAACAACACAATTTCATTTGTCTCTGTGACCGAATTGTGGATTTTTCCACATTGTGGATACCTTCCACATTTTCTTTACCTGTTCATTCACTGATGGAATCTATGCTGATTCTATAAGTTGGCCATTGTGAATTTGTGCTTCAAAAACACGGATATACAGGGACTTCTATAGTGTGTTGACTTTGATTCCTTCGGGTGTATACCCAGGAATGGTATAACTGGGTCACATGGTATGTTTTTCATTTCTTTAGGAAGCTTCATACTGATTGATTTCCATGAGGGTTGTATTAATTTACATTCCCATGAACAGTTTTAAGAATACCCTTGCCAGAATTTATTTTTTGTTTTCTTGGTAACAGTCATTCTTGCTAGAGTGCGGTGGACTTTCAGTGTAGTTTTGATCTTCATTTCCATGATGACTGAAGTTGTTGAGCCTTTTAAAAAATGTAATTATGGCCACTTGTGCTTTTGAGAAGTGTCTGTTTGGTTCATTTGCCCATTTATTGATTTGACTGGTGTTAAATTTTTAACTCTTCATATATTCTGGATATTAATCCTTTGTCAAATGAATAGCAAGCAAAGATTTTGTTTTTCATTTCATAGACTTGTCTCTTCATTCTGTTCTTTGTTTCCTCTACAGTGTAGCTTTTTAATTTTATGTAAATCCCACTTGTCAATTCTTGCTATTGTTTTCTGAGCTGGTGGAATCCTGATCAAAAAATTGTTGTGCATACCAATATCCTGAAATGTTTCCCCTGTGTTTTTCTCTAGCAGTTTGAAACTTTCAAGTATATATTTAGGTCTTTAATCCATTTGGATTTTATTTTTATTCAGGGATAGAGGTAGTTATTTGATTTCAATCTTCTACAGATTCATTTTTCCTAGGACTTTTTGTTGAAGAGACTATCTTTCCTCCATTGTGTATTTTTAGCAACTTTCTTGAAAATCAGATTGCTGTAGATGTGTGGATTCATTCCGGGGCTCTCTATTCTATTATTCCATTGTTCTCTGTGTGTATTGTTATGCCAATACCATGTAGTTTTTATCATAATGTTTCTATAGTATATTTTGAAATCAGGTATTGTGATACCCCAGCATCATTCTTTTTCTTTAGGGTTGCTTAGGATCTTTTGTGCTTCCGTATGGCTTTTAGGATTGGTTTTCTGCTTCTGGAAAAAATGTCATCAGTATTTTGCTGGAGGTCATATCGAATCTGTAGATCACCTTCAGTAGTATGGTATTTACGAAGCATTAACTCCCCAATCTATGAACATGGGATGTCTCTCCATCTTTCCAGGGTCTTCCCCAATTTCTTTTTCAGTGTTTCATAATTTTAATTATAGAGTCCCTTCACTTTCTTGGTTAGATTTATTTAAAGTTATTTTATTTTCTGAGGCTACTGTGAATGGGATTGTTTCCTTGATTTCTTTTTTGAGCAAGTTTATTATGATAGAAAATATATAGGAGAGCAGCAGATTTTTGCTTCTTGTTTTTTTTAACCTACTATTTTACTGAATTAGTTTGTCAGTCCTGAGAGAATTTTGATGGATTTGTTAGGGTTTTCTAGGTAGAGAATCATATCATTTGAAAATGGGGGGATATTTTGGCTTCTTCTTTTTCTATTTGTATTCTTTTAATTATGTATTTATTTTTTACCTGGAGCACCTGGTAATTTGGTAGTTAGGGAATGAGACATGCATATGTTTAGGTCTTGTCTCTGTCTCTCCTTACTCCTCTAACTTCAGATAAGTTAACTCCTGAAAGTCCCAGGAAATCAGGATACATTTCTCCTAAATTGTACATAAATTTGTAAGAGGTGACATAAGGAATGGTCTCTGCTCGGCACTGAGGGAAGACAGGGCTCCATAATATATTTTCACGATGGTGTCTCCTTTGCAAACTTTAGATGGGTGGTTCCATCTTCTACCCCATCTGTCTTCCAAGGAATTGTTCATTTCCTTGTGCTGACTGCAGTTGGATCTGAGTCCTGTTTCCCCAGTGACCGCCGTGCAGGGGTGGGGCTGAGGGGGCCACTCAAACTCCGTTTGATCATTGTGTTTGCAGTTCCAGAGGTGACTACAGACGGTGCTTGCAGAGCTGGGAGGCTTCCTGTGTTCTCAGAGAAGGGGCGGAAACAGTGCTGGACCCTGGAATATAGGCCTTAATTCTCAGGATGCGGTTTGCTGTTTCTCAGCGTGGGTCTTGGGTGTGGGAGCCAAGATGAGCATTTTCCGATGAATTTAGGAGTCAGCATGGAGTTCAGGATCTCTGCCTCACTTACCTGGTAATACAGCTATTCATGGGCAGAGTCCTGCACATGCTAGGTGCTCAAACGATGTTTGTGGACTACACTGTTGTTTAAAATGTGCTTCTATTAAAAGTTGTGCATCACGGTGGACCACGCTGGCAAGTGTGACCTGCCTGCATGCTGCACAAACTCCTCCATCTGCTCCTATCTGGTGCCTCCCTTCCCACACTCACCTTCCTTCCAGATTCCTGGTCCACAGCTCAGGATCAACTTGGGATGCTCAGTGGAAGAGCCCTCTTTGGACCCAAAGGCCATGGGAGGGGGAGGGATCATTAACCCACAGACTGCACACCTGTGGGAGTATGCTCGTCTCCTGCACAAGGTTGTTTCCCCTCCTCTGTCTTTGCAAACCTTTGTAGCCAGGGAGGCCCAACTCCCAGGCTATCTCCCTATGATGTCCTCTGCTCTGTCACCAGAAGCAGCACTGCTATGTATCCACAGTCCTGCCCACTCCTTCACGTGGGTGCCATTCCTTTCACCTGGCACTGCAGTTGCTGACTCCTCCAAACAGGTGAGATACCTGATGTACCTCCTGGCTGGATGCTTTTGGCTGAGCCCTTTCTGCCCCTCTGACCTGCAGCGACTTCTTTCCTCCTCACTCTGGCCTTGCCTTACCCTAACAGCCCAGAGCCTTGACCCTGGCCTGATTCCCATGGAGCATAAAATCTCTTCCTCCTGCCTCTAATTTTGTGGGCACAGAACTGTTTGATAGTGGTTTTTCATAGCCATGCCCCCTGGCTGCTCCCTGCTGTCCTGGGCGAGAGAGGCTAGGAGACTCCCCCTCCCTTACCCTGGGTTCTCAGTGCTTTCACAAGGTGATCTCCTTTCATGGGCTACAAGCTTCCTTCAATTTACAGGCTGAACACTGCAGAGCTGGTCCCTCTGAGGGTGCTCCATGGGTGCACCTTACTTAACTGAAAACCTTTTATAAAACTTCTGTGCTGAGCCAAAGCCCAGGCCTGGTACAAAAGTCTCTCTGCCCTCCCCACTGGCCCTTGCCAGGTGGGAAAAAAGCCACCACATAGAAACATAACCTTTATTGCACACGGCGCTGGGTCTTTTTTCATAGAAAAAGGTATTAACACATAAGCATCTGCAAATTGAAGCAACTCCTGGTTTTCTTGGAACAGTAAAATCGCATGCAGTGTCTCTGAGTTGGGATTCTGGTCTTTGTCAAAACCACCTAGATTTGGTGGGGGGGGGGTGAGTAGGAGGGAAAAATTGCTGTCTTTGTGCCTCTGTCTCAAAAGAAGGTGTGAGAAATATATCAATATATAGTTTTTCGGTGTGTTCCTTTCTCTATATATGTATATATCTCTGCACACATATTTCATGGGGTGGGGAATTTGACTTGGGTGGTCAAATTCTTTGTGCCCTGGCTTCATGGAGAAGAAGAAAATAGTTTCATTTGTACAAAAGAGTTCTATGTACAAGCGTTCATGACTTGGGCGGGGGGGGGGGTTCTTTTTGTTGTCGGTTGGTTTCTGTCTGTTGTTTTAATATAAATAATGCAGGAAACAGCCAAGTTGGTGTGTGAGGGCCGGTGGTGCAGGAGTCCAAGCATGGGCTGCTCTTCCCAAGGTGCCCCTACACTAGGGTGTAGGATTTGGAGTAGGCCCCGGCACCCTGCTTCTGAGACCGCCCTACCCCCGATGTGCTCATCTCGAGGAGTGAGTCCCTAGAGCCTCCCATTTTGGTGTGCGGACCCCCGGCCCGAGGAGGCTCGGTGCTGGGGGCCGGTGGGGCAGTGCTGGGGGCCGCAGGAGGCTCAGCAGGGGTGGGGCCGGGTGCTGGGGGAGCCGTGCCGGCTGGGGGTGCTGGCATGGCCAGAGTCCTCTGAGGTAAGGTGGCTGTGGCGGCGGCAGCGGGGGCCCCTGGGTGTGGGAGGCCCATGGGCTTGCTGGCAGGGTCCAGGGTCAGGTGGCGAGCCTGGGGGTGGTAGGTTCGAGCCAGGTTCCGGATGGAGGCCTCTCGGGGTGGGACCACAGGACAGGGCTCACGTCCTTCTGCTTTCCGGAAGAAGGCCTCCGTCTTGGGGTATAGGGGCAGATTGCAGTAGTCACCTGGAATCGCAGAGGTAGAGGATGTTAGGGACAGAGTCCTTGGGGACTTGCTCATTCACCTCCATCCTAATCAGGTACCTGACCTGTCCAAGCCTTAGTTTCCTTATCTGAAATGGGGATGGTCTTGCATCTGTGGGATCACAAAAGGAGATGAAGGATATAAAGTGCTTTGAAACAGCAGCTCGCATGTATAGTAGTGGCTCAATAAATTCACATGTGCTATTTAGCTTTGGTGGAGGGAGCTCACCAATGCTAAAGACCAGGACTCCCAAACACCTTTTCCTTAGCCTTTGGAGGAAAGGAACAATGCTCTGTGTCACCCCAGTGAGCCTGACTTTGTGCTCTGAGGGCTCACATGAGACCTCCAGTCTCACAGATGCTAAGCCAGCTACATGTCCTCACTTTCTCCCTCTTCTCCTGGTGGGAATTTCCTTGTTTTTGAAACTGCCCCACTAACCATGCTTCTGGGGCCTCCGCACCCACTCTCTCTGCTCTGGGAACACCTGGCCCGCAGAAGTGCTTCTGTCACTCAGCTGTGTCTGGTCCTGTCCTTACTTATCTCATTTACTTACTCCACACTGCAACTGCCCAGATTTTTTTTTTTTTTTTTTTTTGGATTGGGAATTGAACTCAGGATCTTGTGCTTGCCAGGTAGATTGCTTATGCCACTGAGCTCTCTGGCCTCTAAAACTGCCCAGATTGGGTCATGCCTGCCTGCAGGCCTGGGATTACCAGGGCAGCCCGTCAGCATACGTGACATTATAGTGTGCAGTGTGGAATCCGGTCCTCCTGGCACTGGCCATACTAACTGAGGCAGGGCAGGAGTGTTCAAGGTCACCTGCAGAAGAGCCAGAATAAAGCAATGTATAAGGATTCAGGAGATGCATGACCTCCACCCCTTTGAGCTATGCAGATTTCGGCAGATTATCTAGTCTCCCGGAACCTTGGTCCTCACTTGCATAGTGCAGGCCTGCCTGCACTGAGGCCAGAGGCCACTGGGCAGCTGACTCCATAAGGGGGTCTCTTTCTATCTTGGTACAGCTTCAGATTAAGGAAAGGACCATTACCTAATGAGACTCTCTGTTGAGATTAATAGCTAGGTGTCCCCCAAAGCCACATGTACTCAGGGCAGGGCTTTCAGAAGACTGGATTATGGGGTTTATAGCTGACTTGTTAGGAGGTGGCACCTGGTTACTAGGGGGCTGCTCTGGAAGGGTATATCTCCCTCCCTGGCTCTTCTTTTTCTCTCTGCTTCCTGTCTGTCATGCTGTGAGCAGCTCTGCTCCACTGTGCTCTTATGCCGTGCTGTTCTGTCTCGGAGCCAGGCGACTGCAGGCGCAACATGAGTCAAAGTAAACCTCTCCTCTTTTGAGTTGGTATCATGCGTTTTTGTCCCAGTAAGGAGAAAGTGATTAAGACATCCTCCAAGTATCAGTCGTGCATCTAGTTTCTAAAGCTCAGTATAACAATGCAGAGTAGATACTATATTTGCATGTGATAAATTAAGAGAAAATTAAGGCCGGAGAGGTGAAATGAATTGCTCAAGGCCAAAGAGATACTGAGAAGTTAAGCAAGGGTGGGCTCTTGGGGGTGTGCTCCCAAGCCCTTGCTCTTGGTCGGCTCCTGTGCTGCTCAGGAGCCACGCTGGGCTGGGAGGATCCAGGTGCTGGTAGGACAGGACATAGACAGGGTTTATAGGGACACAGCAAGAGAGGTGGCCTGGGCACTCACTCTTATTGGCTCTGTGAGGGATGGGCACAGCCACGTTTTTGCCCCGATCGGCATCCTGGGGCTTGGGAGGGGAGGCAGTAAATCGGCAGATGCCGGGCTCAGAGGGAGTGCTCATGGACGTCATGCTGTCCGCATTCTCATTGGTGCCCGTGGTCATCTGGTCAGAGGAACTGTCTGAGATAAAGCACTCGGTGATCTCAAATTTGGCATGCTGCAGCTGCTCCTCCAGCTTGGCATGCTCGTAGGCCCGGGCCAGCTCCTCGTAGGTGGAAGAGGCACTCTCGGTGGACACCATGCTGTTCCGTCCTTTGTCTGGGGACATGGAAGATGCGGGGTTAGGGAGAGACCTGCAGCCATGAGGCTGGGAGATCCTGCTCTCCTGTGCGGGCAGCAGTGGTGGCCTCATTGGCTCACAAAGGGCAAAACATTTTTCTTTCTTTTTTTCCCCACAGGGTCTCACCACATAGTTCAGGCTGATCTCAGACTCACTGTTAGCCCATGCTTGCTTTGAACTGCCAATGCCCCTCCTGCCTCAGCTCCCAAGTGCTGGGATTACAGACATATGCTACCACTCCTGGTTTATTTTTCATTCTTGACAATAATCGACAACTCCCTGGAATACTCAGGCTTTTCTCCAACCAATATCCCATGCACCATTTTCTCTGACATTTTTTGGGTAGAGCAAAATAAAACCCTTGACCAAGGGGAGCTCAGTAAAGGTGATTGTTCTTGTCCCAGCCAGCCCATGGGAAGTGGACCATTGGAAATGAAAGTGACTGGAGCCTTATGGGTTGGTGGGGAGGAGTTGGGAAAAACGGGAGGTAAGAGATGAATGCTAGGGAACTGGAGAGGCCGGGCAGGATGCGGGCGGGCCTAGGCATACCTGTGTCCTGGGACAGGCTGGCACTGTAGCTGTCACTCTCCGTGACAGTGACACCATGCTGGGAGCCCACTGTGCGCCAGTCCGAGGTGAGGGTGCGGGCAGGGGTGGAGGCCTGGCACTTTGTCAGTGTCCACTGGCTTGAGTACCGGTTCCGGGTGCTATGGGCTGACTTCACGTTCTTCCTGGACACTGGATCTGCGTGGAGGGAAGTGAGAGATGAGTGTGCTTGGGCTTGGGCAGCTGGCAGTTAGTGCAAAAGGTGGGGGATGGAGGCTGGAGGCAGAAGCAGCCACAGAAGCACCCTTGGGAATGCTAACAGGCTGCCTCTCCTGACCACATAGATTCTCCAGAGCAGGAGAGCAGCACAGTCCAGATTGGAGGCCATGGACAAGGTCCTTGTTCTTCTCACCCACCTCATCATTTTTTTCTGCCTAGGGAAGAACGTGATGCTCTCTCTTGCTGCCTCCTGACTACTATCCACTCCCTAAAGCAGTGATGGCAAACCTGTTAGAGCTTTCGATGCTAACAAATAGCTTGCTGTGGCATGTGTGCACAGGTTTGCTATCACTGGCCAAAGGTTGCCTAGAGTCACGGTGTTTGAGACATAAGGCCACTGAAGACCACAGATATCGGGACCTCGCTCAAAATTTCTAGGCATGGACACTGAGGCACAGAGAGGTAAGGTGAGTAATGTGCTCAAGGTCACAGCTGATCAATCTGTAATCAAGGTCTCCAGCTGCTAATTCCAGTGCCCCGTCTATGTTTGCATTCCATTCCGCCCCCTCGTGCCCCTGTTCTTCTCCTTTGGTAACCTCTGCCCTGAGATGTGCCCAAGACCCCTGTGCACAGGGAGGGCTGTCTCCCTGGGGATAATGCATACTGGTTCCTGGCCGGATGTCAGACATATCAATGAGGGGGCCCGTGCTCTGGATGAGGGCGGGGTGATGCAAAGAGACACCGGTACAGAAGCTCTGCGGGTTGACAGCTTGACTGAACTCAGCATCCGTCACCGGGATGGTGGCCTTGTCATCTCCTGGAAGAAGAAAGAAAATCACCAGGAATTCTCATCAGATATCTCTTTACTCCCCAGATTTCTCTTTGCCCTTATCCAATGCTGAATCCCCAAAAGGCCACTGATTCTCCGTATTAGATGGGGAGAAAGCAGCCCCCGAGTGAAGCTGGGGCTGGGGCTGGGCCCGAGGCACTGCGTGAAGGCTGGAGCACTCCCTCTGCAGACCGTGGTCCGGGAAGGCACAACTAGATTGGGACAGAGAGCTTGTGCCCTTGTCACTCACCAATCTGCTTGATGCCTTCCTTGTCCTCGATGAGCAGCTGGACCCTGGGGATGTCAATGTGTAGCCGGGGACCCTGGGGTGGCCCTTTGACAGGCGTGTCAAAGCTTCGGTTATTCTTGCTGTTGGAAAGGGAGGAGGTGAATGGATCAGCAGTCATAAAGGGTTCGGGGAGGGGGCTTTTCAGGATAAGGGGATCTCGGAAACCTCTCTCCCATTCTGGGAGTAGTTCAGGAAAGGGACACAGAGGGGAGCCCTGAGAGAAGGGTGAGGGGATGAGAGAATAAGCAGCCAAGTGCTTCGAAGCTTTGATACTCACCTTATCAACATTTCTGCCAAACTCTTTGCATCTGCGAAAACAGTAAAGAGAGGGCTAGGTAGGAATGAAGTTTGAGCAGCATGATCATTGGAAAGGGGGGAATGAGGTGGGAGAATTCCCTAAAATGGGAGCCATCTCTTAAGAAGCAGAGGGAGAAGTGTAAGGACCTACAAAACAGCCCAAATGGTGGTGAAGTTTCACTGCTCCCAGTTCAGGATTGGACTCTGGTCTATTTTCCATTCCTCAGATTTTTATCTAATAGGCAGGCCTTTCCTAAAGGACAAGGGGTGGAGTAAGTACCCCTTGTGAATGGACTTTAATTAAACAGGGTATTGTAACAGGCTGGAAACAGGCATCACTGAAAGATCTACCCTCAGTTATCTCTTGGGGAAAGAGCTGAGTGGAGGATGAGTTTAGATGACTAAACTCTCATATGAACCAAGAGGCTTTGCCTCTTCTTATAGAATAGGGCTTCTGTTCCCAAAAACTGCATGTATAGACTTGAGAGTCTTAGAGGGGCCTTGAATATGATCGGTATTCTCAGACTGTGATATTGGAAGAATCAAAGAGCCTTCTAAATCTAATATATGACAATGATCTGTCAGAGTAAATCTTGATAACTTCATGCATGCATCCAACCAATCATCCAACCATTCAACCACTTTACCATCTATTTATCCAACCATCCACCCATCCATCTACCTATCCAACCATCCACCCATTCATCTACCTATCCAACCATCCACCCATTCATCTACCTATCCCACCAAACATCATCCATCATCTACCCATTAAACCATTCAGCCATCTATCCATTTAATCATCCATTCAACCATCTAACTGTCTACACATCCCTCCAACAATGGATTCAATATCCATCTAACCATCTTTCTATTTGTATGTCATTTTCCATCCAGCTATCTGTATCATCTTCTAATTATCCATTCATTCAACATTAATCCAATTATCCCACTATGCAAACTATTCTTTTATCCAACCATCCATCCATGTTACCCATCAAAATATCCATCCATGCATCCAACCATTTAACCATCCAGCCTTCTATCCATCCAAGCTTTTGTCCAATCCATCCATCCATCCATCCATCCATCCATCCATCCATCCATCCACCTATCACTATCTCCTTTCATCTAATGATTCATCCAGTCATTCAATCATCCATTCATCCATGCACCTCAAGGAGCATTAATAATTTCCACTCCATGTTTCTATTTTCCCTGGTTCTCACATTAACTCTAAAGACATGGCCTGTCCCTTTTTCACTTATCTTTATGTCTGTAATATCTGGCAGTATCTATGTTGCAACAGATTCAACAAATGTTTTCCAAATGAATGAATGAACATTTTTAAACCAACTAGGTATCAGATACTATATAAAGTCCTGGGGAAATTGAGAGGTGTGAGAGTCATTTATACTAGACTGTAGTACTACGTGTTGGAAAAAGGGGTGATATTCAAAGCATCTGACATTTGAAATGGCATAGAAACTGCCCATTCAGAACCGAGCCAGTCCTAGAGGGGCGTATTCACTAATATCAGCCCTGGTTGTTGCAGGTGCAGAGAAGAAGAAAACAGCTAAGCAGGATTCTGAATGTTTGCATGGCATCTCTTCCCGTGAAAAGACTCTGGCACTCTGTCTTGCCAGGATGGAGCCAGGAGCCACTGAAGGTGGCCAGAGTGGCCGAGAGTCGATGTCCTCCCCTGCAAGGCCGAGAGGAAGTACCCCCACCTCGGAGCCGCTTCAGCCGCTTCTCCTTCCTCTTCTTGCGCACGATGAAGAGCAGAGCCACCCCTAGTGTGGCCAGGATGACCGGGCAGCCAATGGTGAACAGCTTCTTCACGTCATCCCCTTCTCCTTGAGCAGACTTGATAGGTGGGATGGTGCCTGCATGGGAGGAGAGGAGGGACTCAGGTGCCCCTTCTGAGCCACATACTATGTAGGGAAAGCCTTTGACTTCTCCTGCTGAGCCTGGCTTCTGAGATCCACCTCCTTCCTGGCAGAGTCCGGATTCTCCCCTTCTGTTCCCCCAGATTCTTGTTCCATTAGGACAGACATGGACCGTTTCGTTGTGTAGTTGTTACACTGTATTATGTTAATCTCTTCCTCCTACTGTTTTAAAGTTATCCTGAAATCTCTTAGAGTAAATTTCCCTGTCTGCTGGGGTTCAGGGTTTAAGGGGAGAGGGTGAATGGATGGGGTTAAATTCCCACATCCAGCTCAGAATGGGGCTGGGGTAACAGAGGGAGAACAGTAGGGAATAGAGCAGTGGAACTTTGTTTTCTTCCCTTCCTGTATTTTCTCCTTGCTCATTTTCTGAATAAGTCTGCTACCTTGGGTGCCCGTGGGGGAGGAGATGACAAGTCTTGTCAACATGACTCTCTGCAAGCCCTGTTCTTTGCCAGAGTTTTGGCAGCTCCGCTTAAGAGTCATCTCCTTGATGAAACCTTCAGTTCTAGGTCTATCTTTTGACACTGCTTTTATTCTGTTTCCTTAGCACATTTTCAGACTCGGTTTACCTTGTGACAATGGAACCCTATGAACTCAGCCATCTACGTTGCTCTCACGGGCCTGAATGCATGGTGTGCACATGTGTGTGTGCCTGGGTGTGAGTATGTGTGTGTGGCAGACAGCAGTTAGGTGCTCTTTGAATATTAATTCATGTGCTTATCTACGTTTCCCAGACTTCCTTGCAGCTAGATTGGAGCCACGTGACTATTTGAATGCAAGTTTCATACAAGAGTGTGAAAATAAGTGACAAGTGCCGACCCATGGCCAAGGAAGGTGAGAAGCACTGTGCCTTTTCTCTCTTTCTGGAGGACCTTGGAGGCTCCATGTTCAAGACAGTGTGGTTAAGGGTGGCAGCCAGCCAACCTCGGAGGACTTTAAGAAAATCAACAAAAAGCTCCTTCCTGGGTTAGGCCAGCAGGCTCCTAGTGTTTGTTCCTGCAGCTCGGGCTGTCCCACCCTGACTAATACACCTTCTCAGCAGTCAGGGCATCAGCTGCATCCCTCCCGCCTCTCCCTGGCAATCTCCTTGAAGCAATGGAGAGCAAGGACCGCACCTCTGAAGATCTTTCACCTTTAGTGCTACTGACCTTTGACCACCTCTCTGTCTCTCCTGGCCACTGAGCATCTGTCCTCTCACTGAGCATCTGTCAGTCTGCAGCTCTCTAAGCCTGCTGGCCCTTCTCCCTGGCTGTCTCCTTGCCTGTTTTTTCCTGCTTGTCTATCTGTGTGTCTGCCACTCCGCCACCGCCCTCGTCAGCTCTGGGGCTGCCCTCGCCTGCCCTTCCCGACTCACTGCCATCGTAGTCCAGGGTGGCGAACTGGGCGGTCTCGTTGCCGCAGCCGGCGCTGTTACAAGCCCTCATGCGCAGCTCGTACCACGTGGCCTCTCGCAGCTCAGTCAGAAACACCTCCGCTGAGTTGTTGGCCCGGAGGCCCTGCCAGGCCCAGGTCCCTTTGGGCCGGTACTCGAGGACGATGGCTGTGATGGGGCAGCCCCCGTTGCTCCAGCCCTGCAGGTTGAGCCGAGCATGTGTGGAGTTGATGTGGGTGAAGAGGTGCTGGTCTTTGCTGAAGGAGGGCTCTGGGGGTCAGAGGAGAAGAGAGATTAGAGAGCCCGAGCAGGAAGGGAGCACTCGTTCCGGTTGGGGAGGGTTCCCTGGGAACAGCTGGGACTGCAGAGGCTTTGAGGACCAGCGGCAGGTACAGGGGGAACGAACGGGTTTGCACCTGGGGGCAGAAGAGGAGAGAGGAAGGAGGGGTCTCAGCAGGGAAGGACGAGAGAGGAGGGAGGAAGGACGCCACCTTCTGTCCTTCCTGGCAGGAAGTGGAACCAGCTTTTCCTGGCGAGGATGATTCTGTGGTCAGGATGCTCTAGGGATGGGAAGGAGGCTGGGTCTCCTCCCCGGGCCCCCATGTGTCTGGGTCCCTCCGCCTCTTACACCCGCTCCCCCAGCCCGGCCCTTCTCTGCATCCCCACCCTGAGCCCGGCCTCACCCCGCCCGTGGGTCTTGGCCTCGATGATTTCGCTGATTCGCCCCGAGCCCACGCTGTTCTTGGCCGCCAGCTTCACCTTGTACCACGTGCCACACTTGAGGCTGTCCAGCTTGAAGGACCGCTCGCTGGAGCTGATGAACACGTCCTTCCATTCCTCGCTGTTGTCCACTGAGTACTGTAGCACAAAACCTGTGGGACCAGCTTGACTCAGGGGAGCCACCCAGGGCCTGGCAGTGGGGGCCCAACTTGGACTTCCCAGCTGGGCTTGGTGAGGTCAGGGCTTCGGGTAGTAGAGGGTGGGGCTGTTGACCACTGGGGGGACATATGCAAATCAGACGCGAAGCCTGAAGACCTTGATCCAGCCCTGGGGATGTTCACTACTTTCTCCTTAGCTCCAATGTTAGGGTTTAGCAGGAAACCAGAGGGGTGCAGCTTAAAAGGGAGCTTGGTTAGACTCTTACTACTCTGTGAGAGCCTCTTCCAGTATCTGCACCATCTGGCTGTTTGTTAGAAATGTAGATTCTCGGTCCCACCCCTGGTTGTGGAGCAAGAAGTTGCGTGTTTAGAAGGACCATGGTGATTCATACCCACGTTCAAGTTTGAGAAGTGTTGATCTACTGGGTTTGTCTATTTTGACAGATGGAGAAACTGAGGCCCAGAGAGGAAAACTTCAAGTCTGCTCAACTCATAGGTGGCAAAGGTGTGGGTGCACCTTCCACGTACCTGAGTGCTTCCCTAGCATCAGAATTTCCCCAGTCATTTCCCGGATGTTACGGGGGAAAAGTGGCAGCAGTGGGTGAAGGTCCCTCCCCTCTGCTCCAGGACTCCAGATTCCTTTTCCTCCTCTCCCTCATCCGGCCCCCCTCACCTCGGATGGAGCTGCCCCCATTGTCGCCTGGAATCCAGGTCAGAGTGATGGACGAAGCGGAGGTTTTGGAGACCGTGAGCCGGGGCTGGTCCGGGGGCACTGTGAGGGAAGCCACAGCCTCAGCACCGAGGGCAGACCCCACTTACGGGTCATGGGGTACCCCGTGATGGGCAAGCCCTGGCTCTCCCAGGCTCTGTGTGTTCCCACTGCTTCCTGTCTCCTTGTCCATCCCCACCTCTGTGTCAAGGTCTGTCTGCGACCCCAGGGTTTGATTTTCTACGTCACTAGCCCTTTCTCATGTGACGTACTTCCTACTCTTTCTTGTCACCTCCCCACGGAAGCAGCTCCTCTCGGGGTCTCACCTTGCACCAGGAGGTTGACGATGATGGTGTCGAAGCCGCCGGTGTTGGTGGCCGTGCAGGTGTAGTAGCCCGAGTCCTCGGCCTTCACGGCACGCAGCAGCAGGGTGCCGTTGGTGTGGATGAGCCGGTGGCCGTCCATGGACACAGGGATTGCTGAGTCCTCGCTGCAAGGCAAGGGAGCCATGGGGAATGGGGTCCCTGTCCCGGGCCCTCCCTGGTGTGAGGCCGAAGAAGCTGGGAGTGGGAAGAGCTTGCTCAGGGCTCTTGGAGTTGAGGTCAGTACTTCCTGGGAGTCTCGGGAAGCCCTGCCTCTTCCTCCACCCCGAGAAAGGAGATCCTGAGCTCCTGGCAGGGGGAGTCTCAGGGCCAGCTCCCCGGAGAGTGAGCCTCTGGAGCTCCCTGGAGAGCAGAGCCTCTGGCAGAAAGGAGACCTGACCCTCCTCTGAGCCACCCCATGCCTCCACGGCCCGACCCGTACCTGTCCTTGGTCCACTTCACAGTGGGGGCCGGGTCGCCCACGGAATTGCACGGCAGCCGGACATCTTTCATCCAAGGTGTTGTCACGGTGCCCCCAAATGAGATGATCTTCGCTGGGGCTACAGGGAAGACAGGGTGAGGGCCACTCCCATTCTATCCTGTAACTCTCCCCTGGCCCCCTTCCCCAGGGCCCCCACATTTACAATTCAAGTCAAGAGAAGTTTTGGATAAAATTCTGGCTTCATCAGCGGAGGCAGCAGCCCTGAAGGACAAAGCTGCCACAAGATGCGGCCAGCATCCAGGCTGGAGGAAATGTATGCAGCGGGGAGATCATGACAAAGACTGACTAGCTTTTTATTGTTTTGAGACAGGATCTTGCTATGTAGTTGAGGCTGACCTTGAACTCACTATGTAGACCAGGCTGGCCATGAATTCATGAGGATCCTCCTGCCTCAGCCTCCCAAGTATGTGCGTTACAGGTGTGTAACATCATGCTGAGCTGAACTGGTTGTGATTGGGGAGTGAGGATGACTCCCCAGGACTCTGGCTGGGCCATTTAGGATGGTGATGAGCCCTCAGGGAGCCAAGGACACAGCAGGAAGGCAGGTTTAGCGGGTGAGGCTGGAAGGCCCTACCTCAAGCTGAACCTGATGCTCATGTGGGGGCCACAGGGAGGGGTCAGCTGGACCTGCACACTCTGGGGAGTGGGAGATAGGTCTGGATTGGAGACTGACTTGGGAGTCATGTGCCAAAGGGGAGACAGACAGAGAAGAGACGTAGACCTGTGTTTATCACCATGCAGGCAGGGAGCAGAAGGCAGCTGCATGGGCCACACTGCCAAGGCTTGGGGGCACGTCACATGCCCTAGAGGCCACCAGCCCTGCTGAAAGGAACAGCACCACTGAGTGCCTCCCTGGGCCAGTGTGCTTGGGGGGCTCTCAGTGCAGGACATGGGGCTCAAGGAGGGCAGAAGGGCAGGGGGAGCCACTGAGGCCAAGAGGGTGCTCTGGGGAGTGGGACTGGCCTGGTTGCTAGAGAGATGGCAGGGCAGAGTGGCCTGAGTTAAGATCTCCTTTGGGGGGAGATCACCAGGTGCTCCAGAGCCCTGGTTGCACACTGGATTCTGCCACAGGCTGGGGCTGGCTGCCTGTGTGTCTTTTGTCTCGGCATCTGGGTATGTGTGTGTGTGTGTGTGTGCATGCGTGTATATTATATGTGTATGCTAGGTCAGTATGTGTATATGTCTGCGTGTGAGTGTGTGTGTGTGTGTATGAGGCTGTGTGTGTGTGTGTGTGCATGCGTGTATATTATATGTGTATGCTAGGTCAGTATGTGTATATGTCTGAGTGTGAGTGTGTGTGTGTGTGTGTATGAGGCTGTGTGTGTGTGTATTATATGTGTATGCTAGGTCAGTATGTCTATATGTCTGAGTGTGAGTGTGTGTTTGTGTGTATGAGGCTGTGTGTGTGTGTGTGTGTGTGCTTAGGTAGTGGCTGAGAGAGGAAACAGGGCAACAGGAAGGGCCCACAGAGGCCAGAGCCAAGTGGAGAAACTAAAGGCCTGGGCTCTGACCCCAGTGTTGGGACAGAGCCTCAGAAATGTCAGTCCTTTCAGAACTTGGTGTGCACCTACAGGCCACAGTCATGCCAGGACCAGGGGTTCGGGGACCACCCACTAGGGGTTTTATGCCAAAGTGTCGATGGGCATATGGGCCATCACAGGGACCCTCTGCCCACTGTGTCCCCCACAGCAGGGTGCTCTCTTCAGAGCCAGGCTGCTCTGTGCCAGCAGTGCACCCTGATGCAGCTTCCCTACCCCCAGGGGCTGGCCACCGGGACATGGGCTCTGCCTGCACTGAGGGTAGTGGTGAGGGCACCTGCTCTTCTTTCAATGCAAGAGCAGGGTTTGGGGCAGGCTGCGCAGGGAGCGGCTGGTCGGCAGGCTGCAGCCTGCTGTGTGGCCTTTCTGGAGTCAGGGGGCAGTAGAGGCCTAGTCTTAGTGATGGAGCAGAAAGTCAGGAGAGAGGCAATGACCTGCTCCTCACCGCGGGGCCACAGGTGGAGGGGAGAGGGCCCCTATTTGGGGAGACACAAGATTCTGGAAGGGAGCTTCTGCGCATCCGCCCCAGCCCTAAGCTGCTCACCCTTGCCGGCAGGCTCGATGGTGACTTTCTCGCTGCTGTTGCCCCGGCCCGCGGAGGTGACGGCTGCCACCCACAGCAGGTACTGCTGCCCGCGGTTCAGGTGGGCTATCCGGTAGAAGAGCTGCTCCGGACTGGTCTCGTACTCGCTGGGAGCCTGTGGGGTAGGGCCACAGGGCTCTGAGAAGCAGAGCCCAGGCCCTTGGCTGCAACCTGCTCCCTTCTGCAATGTCCTGGGCTGGAGGAGGGGACACAGCTCCCGTGGGAGGCAGGATTTTGAACAGTGTGTCCTTTCCTAGGTCGGAGCAACACGGGCTGGCATTTGGGCTGGGTGTGGTGGCGTTCCTGGGACAGCCTCAGTTTACCTCTTTGTGTGATGCGGGCTCTGGCAGCTATGGCACCTGGCCAGGGAACGTGGGTGTTTTGGGTGAGAAGGGAGAAATCAGAGAAAAGAGAATGTGGGACGGAGAGTCCCAGGAAAATTGTGAGCAAAGAAAGAGTTTCTGGAAAGAAGCTGAATTATTGCTTTTGCCTTATTAGAGCTGTAGACAGGTGCCCCCAGCCTGTCCCTGGCTGAGAGTCACCTCCTAGCCCTGAGTCTAATTACGCTCCTTCCTTCTGCAGGCGGGGGTGGGAGAGGCATTGTGCGAGCTTTGCTGGGCAGCACTTTATTAATGATTATTAGTGTTATAGATCACCATATATATTTGTAGGTTACATAAATCTATAAAATTTTTTTAACCAAATGACAGTTTTGACAAGTTGCCAACAAAACAATATCAGATCCCAGTGGTTTTACCAGTTGCTTTGATGAAAAGATTATGTTGCCTTGGAAACCAGAGGCTCAGATATTGAAATGAATTTGAGAAGGAGCTTTTGATAAGCGCCAGTTTGCAGACCTCCTGTCAGCCTCTTCTTGGGTACAGGCGGGATAGGGCTGACTTTCATTTTATTTTATTTTTTGGTCAGCTGCAGGGAAGGGAGAGGAGGACAGCACCAGAGCCTCTTTGAAATCAGGGCGAAAGTCCAGCAACCCCGGGAACAGATGGGGGACCCCTGAGGCCAGAGGGAGCTAATGATTAGTTATCTCTGCAGTTGTGGACCCTTGCACACACACGTGTTTGTGCATGGGGGCATGTAGACACATGCATGAATAAGTGGAGGGACAGATTTCCAGAGAGACACAGGGTCACAGAGGGACATTTTCCACGCCCGTAGGAGGCTGGGGAGCCCCGCGGTTTACAACAGGAGAAAACATCATTTTGGGCCAAGCCATCTGCAGGGGATGTTAGGGGAAGGAAGAGGCATCCTCCACAATCCACACTGAGCTCCCTGGCAGACTCCTCCTCCTCCTTCATAGGGGTCTAGCTGGGGACAGGCGCAGAGCTGGCCTGGGTGCTGGTTAGGCGGTTGCGATTGTTGTTTGCCTGTCTTACCAACCACAGGACACATGATGTCACCCCACCCCTCAGGCCTCAATACCTCTCCTGCAAACTGGGGGGCAATGCACTTCTGCCCACCTTTGTTGTGAGTGTGAGGCATAATGAGGCAAAGAGAGAAGCCCTTTGTACACTGGGATGTGTTCTTTTCTGGCCTCGTTTTCAGTGAGGATAGAGGTGTGTGTGTGTGTGTTTTGAAAAAGTTGAGTGTACTGGCTTGTGTGTCAGTGTGTGCTTCAGGGGGTGTTTCTGTCTACACTGGTCAGGAAAGTTTGGCTTCTCCCAGCTCTGGATGCCTTCTTTTTAATCTAAATGCCCTTGAAATGATTTTCTAGTCATATCTCTAAATTAAGTCCCAGTGGATCAAATTTAAAAAAAAAATAAAGAAAATTGTAAAGGAAACTATAGGTAAATATTTATCTGTCTTTCTAATAAAAATAAAAGCAAACATCATAAATAGAAATGAAAGGTAAATGCAACTTTTATAAAAGGAAATAATAAGATCTATTTAAAACAGAATTAAAAGGCAAGAAATCAACTGGTAAACACTTGAAATATATATGACATAAAAAGACTATTCTCTTGATATGTAAATACTTCTTACAAATCAGCAAGGAAAAAGAGCAAATCCAAAAAGGGAAAATAAATAAATTGACAATTATCAAAAGAGGAGAAACATAGCCAAAACAAAATACGCTTTAAAAAAAACTAACTGGAAAAAAAGGAAAATAAAAACCAAAAAACAAACTAGGGACAGTCACAGATGTACAGGACAGCGGTGGTGGACCACGCCATGCCATAGTGTCTACAGTGATGATGGAAACGTACACTGGTGCAGACTTTCCAGAGGGCAATGGTAAATGTGATGCAGACCCTTAAGAAAATTCATTCTTAGTGACCCAGGAATTTCTGTAGACATTTACCTTAAGAAAATATTAAAATATGTACATAGGGACTTTTGTGAAGAATGCTTACTGAAGCATTACTTGTATGATGAAAATTTGGATGACACAGTAAATACAGAAAAATGGGACACTTGTTAAATAGTATGCATAAATGGCCAGGATTGTGTTTTAAAAGGATATCTGATGGTGTGGAAAAGTACCCACGTAAGTTACATGAAAAAAGCAGGTTATATAATATGTAAAATTTTATTTTAACTTTATAAAAAGGCAAACCCTAAGACAACTCCTAATATGCGTGCAGATCAAAGACTTGAACAGTATGTACCAAAACATTACCAGTGTTTATCGTTAGGGAGTTATTTTCCTCTTTATTTTTCTTTATATTTTACAGAATTTTCTATGTAATAAAGTTGTATTATTTTTAGAATCATAGAAAACCATGTATTAAAAGTGTTTGATAAATTTTTTACCCCGACTCTGTGCAGGTCTGGCCTCCCCTAGTATCTCATTAAGAACCAAGGCCATGTGCACTTTCTACTTTGAGGTGTCCATGTGTCCACGTCCACACTCCACCCCTGGCGTGTGCCACACACCTTACGTGTGTCCTCGCTTCTAGCACACCTGCCAAGAGCTGTCTTGTAAATGAGCTTGTAACACAGCTGTTTAGAATTTGGAATACATTTGTGCAAAATAATGGGGCCACAACATGGTGGCTGGGTCCCTGGGTCCCTCACTGAGCTCAGCTCATGTTCTGTCCTTTCTTTCTCAGTCTTCTCATAGGTGGAACTGAAGCTCTCAACAGACCCGAGAAACATCCAAAGACATGAATAAAAAATGACTGGAAAACACAGAGTCTGTTCTCATCAGGCCAGTGGGACGCCATCCGGTGGGAAATCTCCTCTGGAGAGGGAGGGGTCCTATATGTGCCTGGGACATGGAGGGCTTGGAATGAGGGGCTCAGATATCTCCCAGGGTCCATGTGCTTAAGTCTTGGGGCCAGCCTATGGCACTATTGGAACTGTTGGAGCTTTAGGAGACGGGGCCTAATGGAAGGAATTTAGCTCACTGAGGCCAGGCCGTTGAAGGGGACATTAGGATCCTGGCCCCTTCCTGTCTCTCTTCTTGGTTCCCAGCTGCCATGAGATGACCATCTTGCTCTACCACATAATGGATGACCATGATGCTCTACCTTGCCATAGGCCTAAAGGCAATGGGGCAAGAGACCATGAACCGAAACCTTGGGAACCATGAACCAAAATAAACCTTTCTTCTTTTTAAGTTGATTATCTTAGGTATTTGTCATAGTAACAGAAAGAGGATTAACACAGTCCCAGTGACTCCAGCAGCAGGAGGGGAGATGGGACTGGGAGCTCTGTTCTGGGCCCTGGAAGAGGAGTCCTACCCAGCTGACTGGGAACTCCTGAATCCTGAGCTAATGAGGAGGCTCCCAGACATCAACCTCTTTGAAAGACTTCATGATCAGAGGAGGAAATAGCTACAAAATCCCAAGCCAAATAATGACTGCTTTCTGCCATCACTTAAGAAAGTAAACTTCCCACTATCTATGGTGTTACAATTGATAGGCTTCTACTTTCTCATTCACCAAACGTGTATTAGTGACCAGAATGTTCCTAGTACAGTATTCTATGACTGGGAGCCCAAGGGTGAAAGGGTGCTGCCCCTGTCCTTCCTGGGCCTCAGAGACAGTGCAGGAGACAGATATGGAACCACTATCCCAGACTTTCAGGTGCGACGGGGGAGCATGCTGTGTTAGGGTGAAGGGAGGCAAAGGCTTGCAGGTGTGCAAGGGCAGAGTGAGTGTCCAGTGTGAGAAAAAGCTTGGTGTCCTGACAGCCTAGAGTCTATGTGGATGGGAGAAAAGGGGCAGAAGACGTGGACGAAAATGTTAATTGGAAAGTACCAAGGGCCTGCGCAAATGTGAAGGAGCTGGGAGTTTTATCTCCTGTGAATGGGGGTTAGCAGCGCTGGGGTGCTGTCGGCTAACATCTCCAGCTGCTTCACCTTAATGCACATGGGTATCAAGAGATGCCCACGGGACTGGTATAGCAGCGCCCGGCGATGAGCCCCAAGCAGAAACTGCCTCTACCCACCAGCCTTCCAACCGATGTGGACAGCACAGTGGATAAACTCACGGGAATATGTGCACACTACCAAAAACTACACGGAAGGGAGAATGAGTGACCTATAACTACAGCCATAGGGTGAAATTCACAGGTGCAAAATCATGTGACTAGAAGAAATCGCAGGGCGGCAGGACTCCATTTACAGAAAGGGGAAAGGGGGCAGCACTGACCCTGCTGCTGAAGCCAGGAGGGTGGTTTTCCTGGTGGAGACGGGGAGAGGGTGGAAGAGGCCAGGGTGTTGTAAAGTCTCCCGTCCTCTGCTGTGGGTGCGGCCTCCCGAGCGTGCTGCATGCACTGTGTTCCATGCGAAGTGGTGGCTAAGAGGGGCCCACGGCTCCCCCTGCCCTAGAATGGAGAATTCTGGCCTCACTAGTGAGGAGCCGGCATCTGACTCTCAGAGGGTAATTTGTAAAGAAGGGCGAGTGGTACAGGAGGAAACGACACAATTACCGAGTAATTTCAGGGCAGCTTCCTGGTTGGTCCAAAGCTCATGCAGATGCTGGTGCTGATGATGAGCTGCTGATGGAGGAAGGAACTGGCCTCTTGCCTCTTGCCCTGACCTGAGCCCATTTCTCTGATTCTGCTCATGGCCCTTGGAGCACTGTCCTCCTCACTAGACTGGAAGCCACCGAGGGCAGCAGTCTGCACCTGTTCCTGCACCTGTAACAGGTGTATGCTGGAGAAGTTACTTGGCGGTTCTTTGTGTATGGTTGGCTGGAGATCAGGAAGAGGTAGGTGTATTTTGGGACATTATGGGATATCCTCTCTGTGGGAAGGGACAAGGCTCAGCCCTTGTACTGCACCTCCCCTGAGGCTGCCCCTGTGCACTCAGGGCTGGGGCCAACCCTCAGACTCAGTTTCCTCCCCAGGACTTTGCCCAGAGATGCCTGTGCCTCTCTGCTGTACCCCATCTTTTCTCCTCACCTAGCTGGGTCCATGCTGAGGCAATCACTCAGGGCAGAGTGCCCACGGCACCGTGAAGCCCAGACTGATGCCCATCAAAGGCCTTTCATTCCCAGAGGCCATGGACCACCTGGTTCCCAGGCACCTTCCCTGGAGCCTGCTAGGAGGTTCCACAATCAGGCAGGTCAGAAGGGCTGAGACCAGCCTTCCTTTTACGCTGCTCTCTTGGGCACCAACTACCTGCTTCAAAGGGCCTCCAAAACTTGTGACAATCTTGGAGCCTCCGGAGCAGAGGGCTGACCCAAGATTGACAGGAGGTAAGGCTTCAGCCAGTGGCCATTCCTTTTTTCTTCCTTTTTGGTAGTTGTGGCTCTTAACTGTTTTTTTCTTTTATTATACAAGATCTTATTGGTACATTTTAGATATGCGTAATGATCACATTCATCATTGAGAATTTGTACCAAGTGCCCATTCTTAACTATGATTCCACCTAGGAGTGCAAATACCAGCAGTCCAACGGTTTGGTCTGGAAGTCAGTGAATCCTGTGTGTTCTTTATAGGACCTCTTCTCTGGTCCTCATAATTATTTTCAGAGCCCTACTTACCGGCTGGCCAGACCCAGGGCTGGAGCAGAAGATGGTGTATTTGCGGATCACCCCATTGGGCTTGGTGGGAGGGAGCCAAGACACGACCACGCTACTAGCTGATGAAGGGACAGCTTTGATGCCCGCAGGGGGACCTGGAACTGAGCAGGGAGAGAGCCTGGTCAGTTTAGATAAAGGAGGCACACAGGGGAACTGAGGCAGGTCAGTTTGGGAGAGCTTCCTGGAGGTGGCCTCATTAACCCATGGTTTAAAGGGGAGGGTCCAGGAAGGCAAACAGCTGTAGGGAGAATGGTGATCTTTGGGCCCTGTAACAAAGTCTCTGAAATGGGGTCCCTGGGAATAGCCAGTTTCAGAACTGGCCAGAACTATGGGCTTAAGATACCAGAGAGAAAGAGTCCATGGGCAATTTATCTCGTTTGCTCTGGCTTTAACTCATGCCCCGATGCCCTTACTAACCATAGGCCTGTATCTACCACACTGTGAATTCCCTGAGGCCAAGACCACAACTTATTTCTGCCATGAGCCCAGGACACTGCCCTTGGGTGCTGGCTAGGCCCTTCATGGGAAAGTCTACTTTAGAAGTCATGAAGAAATTCATCCTAGATGCATCCTGGCTCCTATGAGCTCTGAGCTCCCCTGCCCCATCTCTGGCCCTGCTCAACCTGGCTGGGGCCTCAGGGCTCTGCCTGGGAGGCTGGATTCTTCCAGCTCTCAGCCACACTTCCCATCTCCATCTCTCTAGTGCACTGTGTTCTTCTCTCCCTCCTGGGAGCTTTTATGCTACTTTGGGGATAGTGCTCGTGTCCTACTCAGTTTATTTTACTTCTCTGAGCCTTAGTAAGCCCACAGATATGACTAACCACATTAAAGGGTTGTACCTTTTAGTATCTAGTACATAGCCAGCCACATAAAAGATAGCCAATAGATTGCAAGAACTATTATTTTTACATTCCCTCTCTCAATCCTCAGCTGTGACACCTTCCTCAGTGCCCAGCCCCTCGCCCAGTAAGGGGCTAACAATTTGGGGTTAAATCAGGTAACTAGATCCATATTATTACCCAGCTGAGGCCTGAGCCAGCAGCTGAGTAATATCCCTATGGTAGACTCTTCAACCTGCGCAGTGAGGGGTGCAGGGTCTGCGGATGGCCCCTGGGGTAAGTGTGCTAATTCTGGTGTTCAACCTTGTCTCTTTGATGCTTTTCCCTCATCAGTTACTGGTAGAGATGTGCCAAAATCTATTGTCTATTTTTTCTCATAGTTCATTAATTTTTGTTTTCATATATTTTGAAGTTATTAGATGCATACAAATTTAATATTATTTTATTTGCCTAGTATTTTATCATTGATAATGCTTTTTGCCTTAAAGTATACTATGTCTGATATTAATATTATAGTTTCCTTTTAGACAGGTTACATGGTATGTTTTTTGTCTCTTTTCATCTTTTAATGTTGAATTGCTCTATCCCTTTATAGTTTAGATAGCTTCTGTATACAGCATATATTTGGGTTTTGTTTTTGCTTGTCAGTCTGATAGTCTTTATCTTTTGGCTGGGGAATTTAGTGAATTTATCTTTAATGTAATTACTGGTATATTTGGACTTAAAGATACTGCCTTCCCAAACATTTAATACTTGTTCTACTTATTGTTACTTTTTGTCCTCAATGTCTTCTTTCTGATTTTTTAAGATTCCATTTTGAGAACCGTATCAGCGTTTCCTGAGATCCATGATGCACCATGTTGAACCTTGGGGCGCTGGGAAAATGGGCAGCCAGTTCATCCCTCTGGTGGGCGGCTGTGAGCCTACCAGGGCGCAGGCTAAGAATCAAACATCCATCCATATCCCACCCCCACCCCCACCCCCGCTAGCAAGTGAGAGCCAGAGATCTGAGCATGTCTTGTGAGTTTGACTATATGCGATATAGCAAATAAGGGGATTTTCTTCTGCCATCTTTTTGAGAGCAAATATTTTTATCTCTGTTTTGCTTTGTTCTGATCAACGGTATTGCTCTATTCAATATTCTGTTCTTGTAATTTCAGTATTTCCTTCGATATTGCTCTGCCTGATTGAAGGAACAACTATTGTGAAGAAAACCAGATGTACTATTATTGTGCCTATTGCTATTGTCCCGGTGGCCTGCTGTGAGGTTCTGTGCCAGTTTCACTGCACTGCCTCAGTTGGCTATGTCCTGTCTTGTTCTGCTGTATTTTACTACCTTCAATAAATAAATAAATAATAATAAATAAGAAAAAATTTAAAAAGTAAATAACAACAAAACAGATCAGCAAGGTACTGAGCAACCTGAAACATGATATAACTAAACAGAAAATGGACTTAAAAAGCAAAAGGAGGAAAAGCAAGTGCTCTAAAGGATATAACTGCATGTATATTTAAGGGTGTAGGATTGATAATTATGTTGCTAAGTTTTTGTTGGATCAGAGAATGGAGCTGTTTGCAGCCTCACTGTTTGAATGTCCACTTTGTATGCTTTGATTTTGTAACTTGAACAACTACATTCAGGAAGACAATATGTAATGTATCAACCAGTGATTTCTTACTCTTCATTCTTTTTGAAATTCTGTATTGTTTCTACCTTTTTTTTCTGTTTTGCTTTATGTTTCCCCTCTCTTTGAATAAAAATTTTTTAAAAAGATTCCATTTTCTTCCTTCTATTAACTTGACTATTACTTAGCCTGACATTACATTCAGTGGTCACACAAATAGATTACAACACAAACCGTAGCTTACCAAACCCTAATACCAACTGGGACTTTTTGTTGCAGATAATGTAAAGACCTTAGAATTTTTATCCATCATCTCTCAACTCATATGTAATTATTGGGTATTTTAAACCTGTATATGTCACCATCCTGCAAGGCTTTCTCACATATCCCCTACTGAATTGCTTTGTTTTTCCTGTGGCATCACTGAGCTTCTAGCTGGGATTATTTTCTTTGAGCTAAGGAACACCTGTTCATATTTCTCCAGGGCAGATATGCTGGTGATACATCCTCTCAGTTTTGTCTGAGAATACCTTTATTTTATTTTAATCTTGAAGAATAGTGCTACTAGATAAAATATCTTACTTTGAGACCTGTTTTCTTTACATACTTTTAAGTATACTAGGGTCTTATTTTCTGACTTTCATTGTTTCTGATGAGTTAGCTGACAACCTTATTTTTAGTCTTTCTCCATGTGATTGCTTTTAGGATTCCCTCTCCTCTCCTCTCCTCCCTTCTCCTCTCCTCTCCCCTCCTCTCCTCTCTCCCCTCCTCTCCTCTCCTCTC
>PVLA01008263.1:0-91215 GCA_004027455.1 Hydrochoerus hydrochaeris
ATAAACACGAGGTAAGATTAATATCAATAAGAACAGAAATGGGAAATGAGGGTTTGGAGGAGAGGCAGAGGTAGGAGGAAAGGGGAGGGATTTAAAAGCCCCAAGCTGTATTATGTACATGTATCCCCTGCCCGGGATGATTGTAAACTGTATGTACTGCAAACTTGTATTAATAAAAAAAAAATGAACATGAAAGGTAAATATTTTGAATTGATTCAGGACATTGAGGCAGCCACAACAGCAAAACTGAAGACACTCATGAAAGAGGACCTGTCCCTAAGATTTTTCTGAATATACATCCTTATAGTAATTCTAATTTTTAAGGTAGTGTTAACATGAAAGAAAGAACGAAATCACTTTTTCATACATTGCTCATAAAAACTCAGTGTAGTGGAACAATCTTGAATAACTTGTCATGAAAATAGACCACTGAATAACCAGCTATAAAAATGGACCACTGCTCACAATGACTTAAATTGTATTTGCTTAATGGGAGATCTTTTCAGTATGAAAATTTAAAAACACAGTTGCTTATCAGAATGTTGAATTCAATGAACAGTGACTGAAAGGGACTACATCTTATAAAAGTATGAGAAATAATTTAACTTCTTCTGGCTGCTAATGTGGAGTCGCAATAGGAAAATCAGGCTGTTGTGAGATTCTTCCTCCTGGAGATGGAAACTCCGTCTCCAACTTGGGAGGTGGCAGTGAGGGACCCCAGGCTGCTGGTTTTCCTTTTTGGTATCTGGTTCATTCCACAAATCTCTTTCTCTGTCTTCCTCTGTGATGTCTCTTCCCACGTGCTGGTAGTGCCAGGCAGGAGGTTGTCTTACAGGTCCTGCAGGGAAGGTCAGTGAGGACTGGGCTGTCTTCCTTGGGGTCCCCAGGTCCCCATGTGTGTGTCTCTGTGGTCAGTGAGGTGAAATGAGTGCAGGTGAAGGTGACATAAGGCTTCATATCGCAAGCTCTGGAGCAGAGGGGAGAACTGAAATGCCAGGTCTGTGTCTTGCTAGCTTGTCTTACCTTGAGTATGAAAAGAATTTAAGAGTTATGAAAGTATAGCCATTCTCCCCTCCCAATACAAGTACACTTTGTGTGGTTTCAGTTACCTGTGGCCAACAGAGGTCTTCAACATTGAGTGGAAAATTCTAGAAATTAATGATTTAGAAGTTTTAAACTGAATACCATTTCCAAGTACTATAGGAAAACTTGTACCGTCATCCCCTTGGGACACCCTTTGTCCAGTGTAGCCATCCCGGGTGACTTAGTCTCCATCTGAGTTGTCAGATGGCTTTTGCATTACAGCAAACTGCATCTCCTCACCTCATAACAGGAAGACGGCAAGAGCAGTACAGTAAGAAATCTGTAACCGAATGAATATAACTTGAGACCATCATGTGAAGTAAAGTCAGACACCCAAGCTTAAATATGGCATCATTCCTCTTCTATGAGAAATTAAAGCTATTTCAATACAGTAAAGCATTAAGTAAAAGATAATCGGAAGCAGGGAGATCAATGTTTTGCAAATAGGAAGATGACTGAGAGATGGGGAAGGATCAAAGGGATAGATGGGAAGAAGATGTGAAAAGAATTAGGAGGAGCTGTGGGCGGGCATTAGCTCCCCACAGTGAAAGTAATCGCCAGTCACTACAAACACGTACTAATAAAAATAAAAATTAAAACAGAAGAAATTACATCCACATAACCTTCACTATGGTGTAGCGTTATAATTCTTATACTTTATTACCATTCTTAATCTCTTACTGTGCCTAGTTGATCAGTTAAATTTTGTCATTCATTTCTAGATATAGGAAAAAACATAGTATATAAAGAATTTCACACTAAGTGTGATATTAAGCAGCTGATGAAGATTTGGAACATCAATCCCATGGCCAAGTCCACTTTCCTCATTGACCATTGAGGGGTTAAATTAACAGCTTTAACTGAGTTGTTAGCAGTGCTATGAGACTCAGCAAATAGTCAAATATTATCTATTATTCTAAAATGCATGAGTTTGGGTATATTGACAATTGATCTAATTGTCTTTTCTACTCCTCTTCATCCTGAATTATGTTAGTTCATTCTTTATGTATGAAGGCTACATTTCCTTGACATTCTAGAAATACCATTGTAACCTTTAAAGTATGTCAGTCACACTTTGGTATCTGCAGGCATTGGTTCCAGGGTGCTCCTTATGTAAATGGTAGTCTTTGTGTGGAACCTACACATTTCCCTTTAACATTAACTCCTCCCTAGGTTACCTGTGATACCTAATACAATATAAATGCTGGCTAAATAGTCGTGCTGTATTGTTCAGGGAGTAATGACAGGGAGAGAAAGCCTGTGCATGTGAGATACAGATGAAATTTTACTCTTTCAATATTTTTTGATTGTGATTAGCTGACTCCAAGCCTGGAAACCTGGGGGTGCAGAGGCAAGACCATGTGTAAATGACCTACAACCATAGCACGTACAGAGGGTGTGGTGTCCCCCTTCTTTCCCTGCTGTGGGTCAGGGTCCCCCCCAATTTCCACACTGGTGTCCTCCCGGGCACTCTTGTGATACCTTCTAGCTGGTTTTGCAGTCCTGGTTTGATGCAGACTCTGCCCTTATAATTGATCTTCCTGTCACATAGCACCTTGTCAGGGTCCCTCTTCAGTTTTTCCTTCCTCCCAGTCTTCTGTGCATATGTCACACGGCTTCAGAGTTACCAGGTCATCCTAGCCTGAAGACAAAATAAGCTGTTTCCCCAAGTTGCATTTCTCAGCCTGGCCTGCTTTGAGCTGATTTCTGCCAGAGTCCCAGCGTCTTCAGAGTTGTCTGGGTACTGTGGTCACTGCCGTCTTCCTTTTGCCCAACTTGCTGGTGCCCATACTGGTGATGAGATCAGGTTAGGTCACCTACACTGGGACCTCATGTACCTAGCCTTTAAGTGGCTACTTCCTGAAAAAGCAAATTCTACTCTCAAGAACTTGTGAGGCTC
The DNA here is from genome assembly GCA_004027455.1 of Hydrochoerus hydrochaeris. NCBI lineage: Eukaryota > Metazoa > Chordata > Mammalia > Rodentia > Hydrochaeridae > Hydrochoerus > Hydrochoerus hydrochaeris. Next base: position 2,984 of record PVLA01008263.1, read on the forward strand.
TCTGATACCCCATGAGTCCTCCAGAAAGCACAGTCACCAGTTCCAGACCTTTCTACCAGAAAGTGGGGTTGGACAGGGAGAGGTGAATGAAGCCCCTACACAGCCGGAATGCTGGGTCTGGTTTTCTCTGCCTTCAGCTTCACACTTTCCCTTTGCTTTTCACTTCCTGGTTCCCCACACCACTCACCTCCGCACTTCTGCAGATGTTGGTGAGATCCGGGTCTCCCTCTCTCTCTCTCTCTCCTTTATATCTCTCTGTCTCTTTGTCATCTCTCAGTCTGTCTCTCTCTCTCATTTTCTCTGTGTGTCACTATCATTTCTCTCTCATTTTCTCTCTCTGTCACTCTGTCTCATGATTTCCCGCTTTCTCTCTGTTTCCATTTCTACCTCAAGCGTCTCTATCCGTTTCCCTGTTTCCCTGTCTCTTGTTCTTTCTTCCTGTCTCTCTCTCTCTGTCTTTGTAGATTCTCTTCTTTCTTTCTACCTGGTTGGTGGACTCTCCTTGTGTCTCTGCCTCACTATCTGTCTTCTGCTACATGCTCCAGAGCGTCCCTCAAAGTGAGTGACATACTTGCAGACACTTCTTCCTTCTTAGTCCCTGAGGATAACTCAGGGGTCTGTGGTATGTGAGTCACTGCGTCTAACCTGTGGCTCATGGCTCCTACCAGAAGAATCACAGGGACTGGAGCAGATGAAGCAGGTCATGTAGTTATTCTTTTCTTGTATGTCTATTTTCCCAAGAACTTACAAGCTCCTGGAGCAATCAGGAAAGTCTAGTCTTTATTCTAATTTGATGACTGCAAATGAGCTGATTAACGTGGTGCCTGTTTTCCAGAATCTGTCACTTTGGCCTGCCTTGGAGAGCTTTGTTCTGAAACTTTCCCAGACATTTGTGCTCCATGATATTGAGACTCGTCAGATGAGTCACTTGATGGATCTTGATGGATCTGGCTAGACGTATTTTTATTTCAGACATATTTTTGAAAACCTGAATGTAAGTCTATGGTTTTACAACTCTTTTCTCTTCTCCTGTTGTTTTGGCTCCCAGAGGTGAGACTGATAACGGTGTGCTTTGGGGAGTGTGTCACTGTGTACACTTTTCCAAGATCCTGTACTTACTGCCACTGCTGTCCATGTCTGTGGCTCTGGCAGGAGCAGCCTCCCTCCTTCCATGGGAAGGTGCTGTGGTGTACAAGACTGGTTGACGTTAGAGTTTGACATCTTGCTCGCACAGAGCCACCTTCCCTCTGGCAGCTAGCTGCCTTTCAGTTGGCTCCATCTGCCACCAGACAACAGGGCACAGCCCATAGCCCCGAGGCATCTCACTCTGCTTTAATTTGCTGCGCGGATATCCACCTCATTGAAGATATAAAAATGCTCCATCTGGATTAGCAATGTGGTGTGACCACCTTGGTTTCCCATTTACTTATTTAAATTTAATTGAGCTATAATTTTCATTCAATAAAGCTGCACATTTTAAAGACTATTTTGTGACTGTTAACACACAAATACAGTCTTAGGGTCTTAATCACATGCAAGGCATGAAGAGTTCCATTGCCTCAAAGAAAAGCCCACCTTGAATTTTATATTAAACAAGTGGTTTACTTGTCAGAGCCTGCTGAAGGTCTGCTACGTCCAGATGAAGAGACAAGAGAGCAGGAAACACTTAGAGGGTTAGACCGAGATTGCGGCCTGCTGGGTCACAGCCCACTGGGGAGAAAGCCAGATACATTCCCCAAAAACCAAAAAACAAGAGGGTAAAACCCTTCAGAGAGAAGTCAGAATGCCAGGGACCCTGTGCGGAGGTGTTGGCAATGGAGCCAGTCCCTTAAAACTTTTATCTTCTCGCCAGTATTAGAGTCAGGAAGGCGGAGATGCTGTCTCTCTGTTACCTTGGCGATAGCTTTGTAATTAAGGCTGGTCGAAAGAGTGAATGTGCAGTGCTCCTAAGTTTCTTTTAGTGTGATATAACTACCATAGTTGAAATATGTGTTTGGGGAAAAGGATGCACCAGTGAAGGCTCAGAGTTCTTGGATAACTTGAGAGAAGAAAGCTAGCAAGGGACAAGGTTGAGCTCTGTGAAGCCAGCAGAGGGAAGTTAGTGCTGGGGACTCCTGAGTTAGAATAACAGAGGTGAGCAGCTGGAGCTCAAAGCTAGCAGAGTTCTGAAGTCTTCAAGTTTTTCCAATATTGAGCTGCTTCTTAGGGAAATGGTAATTATTGAGGATGTGGCCCTACTCCTGGCCCTCAGGTACACATTCTGGGGAGCAATCAGCATTCTCATATCCTATAAAATGTTGGGGACATAGGAACCATTCATCAGTGCTTGGTGAAATGAATGAACAGGGTAGCATTAGTTGAGCTTTGATGTTACTCAGCAAGGAAATGTATGGTTAACTCTACAGTTCCTCTGTTTGTCAGTGATCTGCATTCACGTTTGTTCTCATTCATTTTATTTTAGCCTGATGTGTTACACACATAGAATGGTAGGTGCTGGATGGGCTACAGTTCTGTTTTGTGATTTGCTGTGTGTGTGTGTATCTGTGTGTGTTTGTATGTGTGTGTCTGTGTGTGTACATATCCACATATGAAAGGCTGAACCCAGTCTAGCACTCAAAGGTTCCTTTTCTTTTCTTCTTGTAATTCTTCATGGTTTGTTTTGAATGCTGACAAAGCTGTTCCTCTTCTATATTAGCATAATTATCTGAGAATCAAGAATTTGGTTTTTATGGATATCTATCATGAATTTTCTAATGAGTTTTCTTTTCCCTAGAAATGACACATATATATTAACTCAAGCATAATGAAGTTAACTTTTTATAATTCCTTTACTCCTAATGCAGCAGGAAGTTCACCCAATTTGACAGGAAACTCAGATTCTTATAAAGAATCAATAAATCAACTGGCTGAGTGACCTTCAACAAGTCAAATTCTCTTGGCAAGAGGAAGCACTTTAAGAATGTCAAAGAAAGTGTTTCCAAAAATATACTCCTACATGAAAACTGTAACAAAAACACTGGTAAAACAAGACAAAATCATTGTTGCACAGAAATCTGGACTGTAACAATCAAAGGAGAATGTACACCACAAGATAACTGAATTCCACAAGAACAGTGAGCTTTGAGATGTTTTAATTTGCTCTGTTTTTTTTTTTTCCTCTTTCTTTCCAGCTTCATAGCAGCCTTGAAAACCCACATCCTCACAACCGTGGAGGCTGAATAAAGTAGGAGTACAGAAACCACTAACTGGGAAGAGCAGAGTGGGAAAGGGTAAAAACCAAGTTAATGTCTGTCAGTTTGGGCCATCTGGAAACTTCCTAGGGTCTCCCCATCTCCCATTTCTAAAATGTTAGCCCTACGACATTGGTTAGAACAATCAGCAGCAACAGCTAAGAATCAAACTGTCCAACATACTGGCACCAGTTAGGGCAAACCAGAGGCTGCTCCCCACCTCCCAGAAAAACTTTAAAAGGAAATTTAGCCAAATGAGATATTGGTAGCAGAGTCTGAAAGGTTGATATTAGAAAGATACAGACTTCTGAAACACAAGAAGGATTAGAAAATACGAGTAAGAGGTGAGTTTACGGCTCAGTGGCAGAGCAGTTGCCCAGCATGTGTGAGGCCAAGGGTTCAATCCCTAGTGTAGAAAAGAAAACAGAACCACAGCTTATCTGAGAAGGTGTGTAACAGGCATAGGGATTGAACTGAGAATCTTCAAAAATTCTCAGATTCAGGTAGCTTCACTGCAGAATTCTAACATGTTGGAAAGCTTTTCTAAAATACTGGAGAGGAGGGACTCTTGTTGGGAAGTAAGGGGCAGAGGAGGGCTGACTCATTCAAAAATATAGATGATACTTGAAAATACTGATTAAGTGAAAGAAATCAGTCACAAAAGACCACAAAATTTATGGTTTCACTTGCATAAATGGTCAGAACTGACAAAGCATAGAGACAGAAAAGTAGATGAGTGATTGTCAATGCTAAGAAGAAAGGAACAACAAGGAAATACTATAGAAACATTTTACAATTAGGTAGTGGTCAGGGCTGCATAGCTAATCACTGCTAGAAACTAGTGAATTGGACATTTTAAATGGGCGTGGTTTTTGGTATGCAAATTATATGGCAATAAAGTTGATAAGCTAATTTTCCCCTCTTGGCTTTGTTTTCACATTGGAGAACTGAGAAGTCTCGATTGATTATCTGTTTAGCATTTCCCAGCTGATTTTATTCAGTGGGCATATGCTTTTGAAGTGTGAAAATCGAACTTTTAAAGCAGAGCTGTAGTGATTCATTGTGTTATTTTCAGGTATGCTTAACTTTTATTTCTCCCGTTCTCCATTAACCCCACATGCATAAATTAAGGTTCTCTACCCTGGAGCTGTCCTTGGAGTACACAAAGTTGCCAAAACTTTCAAAGAATAAACACTGACTTAAAATATTAAAACAGTGTATGTGTTCATGCACTGCATTATGGCTGCTCTATGTCCCAGAAATCATTTTACTCTTCTAAGCCAAGTGATTTAAGTAAGGTGAATTTTTTGGTAATTTACTACTTTTTTTCAGTAAGCTTTTTTTGAGTATTTGTTTTCAGCTAATAAACTCTGAAGCAGTGAGATAACTGACAGTATTTTAGAACAGTTGGTACAATCAGCAAATACAGAAACAAGAGTGTTTTTAAGAAGTAAGTTAGAAAATTTGGGTTTAGTGTTAACTATGACATGGGCAAGTCTACCCAGAGCTATAAACTTAGCTTTCTATTATAAATGCATATAAATAAATACATATGTTTGTTTAACATGTATTACATATGTATACACAGAAATGTATAAGGTCTAAATTATCTAAATATATATAGATGATATATATCTTATCTAAATATATGTATTATCTGTATTATTTAAATGTATAGGTAATATATATCTATATTTAGATATTATCTATATTATCTAAATATATATAGATATAGATAATATAGATATTATATATAAATAATAAATTAAATATATAGATAATATATATCTTATCTATATATAGATATTATCTATATTATCCAATATATAGAGATAATATAGATATAGATAATATAGATATTATATATCATGTATATACATATGTAATTCCTTTGTAGCATACTCTTAAGATTAATCTGAAGTATTAAGAATAATGGTGCACATTTATTGAAGGCTAGAAAATAGTAAATTAAATCACTATCCATGTAAAAATTCTCATTTTATGCTCAAAAGAATCCCTCCTAACAGGAGTTATTCCTTATCTCATTTTACAGATGAGCAAAACCAAAGCCTCAGGGTAGTGAGTGGCAGAGACAGAGGTCTTGGTGTCTAGCAAACCTCCATGCATTCTCCGCAAACTCCCCGAAACTGAAAACTGTGCCATTCGTAAGTATCAGGTAATGTCTTCCACTCCCTTAAGTAAGGAGCTGTGGACAGGCCAAATGATTTGCTTTAGACTAACTGTGGGTGGGGGTGGGCTCTGGCAGACAGTTTCCATTGGATCATAGAGACAGCAGATTTCCCAGCCACCCTGGGATGTCCATGCTCCACTGGCCCTGAGGTCACCTGCTGCTGGCACTCCGCCTACACTCAGAGGGGATTTCAAGTGCTGAAATTTTACAACTTCATTTTGTAAAAAATCTGTTTCATAAAGAACGTGCTACTCAAATGCAAGGTGATCTCAATAGGTGCATTCAGTGTCACACACAGTTACAAAGTTCAGGTGCTTTATTATGCAGCAAACTTGTCATTTGAATATGTGAGGAAGTCAGCCAGTGTGCATTTGTCTGGTGCCCTGCGGCAAATTTGTAAGAGAGGGATTTGTTTTGCTTCTGTGCTCTGAAGTGTGAGCTAAACATTATTTATATGTTGAACATAATACTATTTACTGCACTTTCTTCATAGCTTCTTTTTTTCAAGCTCAGTAAACCGTGCTAACTTTATGAACTATTCTAACCTTTTTCCTCCCTACTGGTTGACCATCCTGTTAGACTAAATCACCGGCTGGCATACAGTTAGGAAATCAGATTTAAAAACTGACTTACATATTTACAAGTACTGTTGTCCTTCTGTAGCATCGGGGATTACCTTTAGAACCCCTGTAGATATGAAAGTCTCTTATATAAAATGATGTTACATTTGTATGTAACCTGTGATGCATAGTTTATACTTTGTATACTTTAAATCATTGCTAGATTACTTATGATACCTAATGCAACATAAATTCCTAATAAATAATTGTAATACCATATAGTTTAGGGAATATTGGCTAGAAAAAAGTTCTCTGTACATATTAAGTGCAGAAGCCTTTTTTTTATTTTGAAGAGAATAAAATTAAGCAAGATAAAACAGAATAGAGTCAATAAAAACAAAACAAGGAACCCGATACAGGGCTTCAAAACAAGATAAAAGGAAATCAATAATGACTACCATAATGACTCTTATCTTCAAAATAACAGCCCATACCATCAGACAGAATAAAATCAAACAAAGCATAACAAAATGAAACCAATCAAAACAAAACAATGAAAGCAATACAGGGCTTCAAAACAAGATACTAGGAAAACAACAATGGTTACCATGTCTGTTGTTATTTTCTAAGTAGCTACTTACATCATCAGACATAATAAAATCAAACAAAACAAAATCAGTCAAAACAAAACAATGAAAGCAATACAGGACTTAGAAACAAGATAACAGGAAATCAATCATCATAATATATTTTGTTATCTTTGAAATAGCTGCCCATGCCATCAAAAACCATAAAATCAAACAAAACAAAACAGAATAAAACTAAACTAAACAGAACAGTGAAAACAATGCAGGGTTTCAAAACATGATAATAGATTAACAATGGCCACTGCCTTCCTTTTTAGACACTTCCTCCCCTTTCACTTTCACAATATCTACTGTGCATTTTGGATCCCACTATCTCCTTTAGTTTTTTATCCCAGGGAGACAACATGATGTTCACCTATGTGACTCTGAACCATTTCACCCATGAGTTTGGTCTCAATTTGTATCCATTTACCTACAACAGCCTGTGGTTATCTTTTTTTATAGCTAAGTAGCTTTCCATTGTATAAAAATGCCATATCATTCTTATCCATTCTGCAGTTGATGGGCAAGCTACCCATAATTTTTTCTGATCCTTTTTTTTTTTTTTATTTGGTACCGGGGATCGAACACATGACCTCGCACTTTCCAGGCAGGTGCTTATGATGCTGAGCTAAATCCCCAGCCCTTTTTCTAGTTCTTATCACATCGTGTTCTCTCCTTTGACTTTCAGTCTATGAATTTTCTTTCAAGTTAAATGTGTTTCTTGTATAAAGCATATCCAGTACCCTGATCCACTCTGCTTGTGTTTCCTTTTATTGGTGAATTGAGGCCATCTGCATTAATGGTTATGGCCAACATGCACTGGCTCGGCTTTACCAGCTATTTTCCTCCCATTGGTTCCCTACTTTCTCCCTCTATTCAACTACTTGCCCTACTTGGTGATCCCCTTCTGCCATTGTTCCTGGAACCATGGTCATTTTTATCTCTCTCTAGAATGTCCTTCAGTATTCTTTTTAGGGTTGTTTGGTGGTCATGAATTCCTTCAATTGTTCTTTGTCATGGAAATATCTTGTTTCTCCATTAATTCTCAAAGATAGTTTTGCAGGATACATCAATCTGGGTTGGAAGTTGTTTTCTTTCAGGACTTTAAATACTTCACTCCAACCTCTTCTTGACTTGATGGTTTATGCTGAATGAAGTCTTATGATTCTGATGGGTTTTACTTTATAGGTGATCTGTTTCTTTTCTCTAACAGCTTTTAATATTTTTTTATTTTGCTAAATTTCTGGGATCTTGATTATTACATGTCTGTGTGTAGATTTATTTTGGTTATGACTTGCTGGAGTTCTATATGCCTCACTTATCTGAATGTCACTTCTGTTGTCATGCTTGAGAACTTTTTTGCTATTATGTCTGTAATAGACTTTTTATATCATTTGTGTTGACCTCTGCTTTGCTGCAGAAACCTATTATTCTTAAATTATTTTTTTGCATCATCTTGCAGCTGTTTAATTATTTCCTAGTTCTTTGTCATTTTTAAGAGATCATTCCTTTCATAATCACTGGCTGCAAACCTGTCTTCAAGGTCTGAAAATCTATCTTTAGTTTTTTCCAAGTGGTTTTGCCAGTTTTCAACAGTTTTTTAATTTCTTGAATATCTCTTTGAATCGGGTTCATGCATTCTAAATCCTTCTTATATTGTTTATTCAAGGTTTCCCTCATTTTCCTATGCTTCTCTACTTTTTATCTATGTCTTCTTTAGAGATGCTTAGCAATTCTTTCACTATGTTTTTCATTTCTTCTTTTGCCTGAGAGAGTATTTCTGTTCTAATTTCTTGATGGCCTCATGAAGTTGTTCCTTTACTTCAGCTGCCATCTCTTTGGAAACTTCAAGTGTGTGAATCTCAATCTCTTCCATGTTTATATCATCTGGACTTGCTCTGCCTAGCTTGAAGGCCAGAGGCTGCCTTTTCCTTCTTCATCTTGACATTTCCCTGGGTTTTTCTGGACAAACAGGTAGTGGGGTCCCAGGCACTTCCCACAATGGCTATACTTTCGCTGAAGCATGACTGTTTCATTCTCCTGGCCAGTGCAGTCTATGGTTATTTGATGGTGGCCATTGGGTGCCCTGCTGTGGGGCCAGCTGCTGCTTTTTCCATCTCATGCAGGCTGCTGGTGCCAGGAATCATCCCTAACGGTGGCTGGTGTGTGTGCAAGCACAGAATTGGCCGCTGCCTCCCGGACCTAGGTGATTACGCCAGATGATTTTTTTTTAAAGAGAGAGAGAAAAAAACAAAACAAAACAGGAAAAGCATATAAATGATACAGAATTTTTTTAAAAAGATAAACTGTAAGAAATCACTAGTTGATAAATTACATGTTGTCCTCTTAGAAATAGTTGCTCAAGTTACAAAATTAAAGCATACCAAGTAGACATTCAAACAGTGAGACTGTAATCAGCTATGTATGCATGAGTTTCTACATGTATTTCTATCCTTTCTGTATTAGAGGGAAAAACAAAATATAGCAAGACAAAACAAATTCCTATAAAAACATAAAACCAAAAAGTCGTATAAAACCACAGTACAAGGTGATCTACAATGGTTACTGTGTTGTCTCTTATTATCTTCAATAGAATTGCCTATATCATCAGGCATATTTGGATATAGCAGTATAATTGAATAGAGCAGCACATAACAATATTAATAAAAACAAAACATTGTAGACAATGTAACACTACAGAGGCAGGTAATAATCAATCCAGAGTGGGTATCCTAGTGAATCTTACTATCTTCAGTGTAGCTGCTTTTATTCTCAGACTTGATACTATCAATCATAACAGCTTTTAATAAAATATATCAATACAAAACAGCGATCTAACAAACCAGATTCAGTTAAGATCAGTCATGGTAAAACAGTGTAAGTTATACAGAGCTTCAGATTAAGTTAATAGGAAATTAAAGATGATTACCATACTATATCCTGCTATTTTCAGGATAACTGTCTGTGCCCTCCAATCTAGTACAAGTAGACAAACTGGAACAGAATATAATCCATCTAAGCAGAACAGTGTGAGTAATGTGGGTTTTAAATCCTGGTACACTATTAACAATATCCTCTGCCTTTTTTTTTAGGCTGTTCCTCCCCTTTTACTCCCACAGGGTGCTGAACATTTTGGGTCTCACCATCTCCCTCAATTTTTAGATTGGGGGGCAACCTGCTTTTTACCTAAGTGGTTCTGAACCTTCTCGCTCCTGGATTCAATCTCAAGTTGTATTCTTTTACCTACAAAAGCCTCAAGGTTTTCCTTCATTATAGCTGAGTAGTTCTCTACTGCACATAAGTATCCTGTCTTTCCATCCTATCTGCAGGTGGTGGTCGACTTGCTCTTATTTCTCTCTGGCTCCCTGTCACATAGAGCATTGTTTTCTCATATTTGATCTTTGGTCCACAAACCCTCTCTGAGGTTGATTATATTATTTCCTATACAGAGCATCTTGATGGACCCTACCTCCTGATCTACTCTGCCTGTATTTTTTTTTTGTGTATCAAGGCCATCTATGTTAGAGTTTATAGCCAGTCTTCTCTGTCTTATTTCTGCTGTGATATCTTTCTGCCAGTGTTTGTCTAGTTTTCTCCTTCATTCTATTGCCTGCCCAGTTCATTGAGGCCTTTCTGCCACTGTTCCTGAAATCCTAGTATTTTTTCTCTCTCTAGAATGTCCTTCAGTATTCTCTGTAGGGTTGGATTGGTGGTCACAAATTCCCCCAGTTCCTCTTTGTCATGAAGCATCTTGTTTCTCCATTGATTTCTAGTGACAGTTTTGCAGGGTACATCAATCTAGGCCGGAGGTTATTTTCTTTCAGGGCTTGGAATACTTCGCTCCAAGCTCTTCTTGATCTAATGGTCTGTGTTGAGAAGTCTGCCTTGATTTTGATGGGCTTTCCTTTATAGGTAATCTGTTTCTTTTCTCTGATGGCTTTTAATATTCTGTATTTATGTTGAATTTCTGGTATCTTGATTATTATATGTCTAGGTGTAGCTCTGTTTTGGTTGTAGGTGGCTGGAGTTCTGTATGCCTCATATATCTGAATATCATTTTCTTTTCTCATGCTGGGAAATTTTCCTTAATTATTTCTGTGAATAGCCTTTGTAATTCACCTGTTTGTATTCCTGCTTCTTCATTCACATTTCTTAGTCTTAAATTATAGATTTTCTTGTCATCTTCTAGCCTTTGTATTGTTGCTGCCTGTTTCCTTTTTATTGTTAAGAGATCTTTCCTTTCATGATCACACATTGCAAACTTGCCTTCAAGTTTTGATAGTCTATCCTTAGTTTCTTTTAAGGAGTTTTGCCAGCTTTCAATGGAATTTTTAATTTCCTGTTAATCTCTTTGAATCTGCTTCATGTATTCTAGATTTTCTTTATATTCTTTATTAAAGGTTTCTCTCGTTTTTTGTGTGTATTCTATCTCTGTCTTCATGAGAGGTGCTTAGGATTTCTTTTATTACCCGACTTATATCCTGCTTTACCTGATTTAATATTTCAGTTTTAAGCTTGTCTACAATGTCCCAACATTATCTCTTGATGTCTATTGAAGCCGTGTCTGATGTTGCATGTTTGCTGCCCTCAGTCTCTTTTGTATTTCCCTCTCCTGGATCAGTGTTCTCAGGGTTTTGGGTTGGGGGGCTTTCTCTTATTTCTCGTTCTTGTCATGGTTTTGGTTTCTTCCATACAGGTGTATAGTGGAGGTCCCGGCCCCTTTCCTTGTTGGCTACGGTTCTTCTGAAGCATGCTGGTGAGGGATTTCTGCCCTCTCCTGTTTGCTTTTGGTCACTGAGGTGTAGGCAGGGGCTGCGTATGCTGGCCCCTCCCCAACGTGCCAGTCAACCTTCTGGAGCTGCCACCTGCCAGAGTTGAGACCCACCGGAGTGGCCTGAACTCGCAACTCACACAGCCGCCACCCACCAGAGGCCCCACGCACTGGAGCCAGGACCCACTGGAGCCGCTGCCTGCCAGAGCTGCGACCGGCCGGAGTGGCCTGAACTCGTGACTGGCACAACTGCGACCCCCTGGAGCACGCAAAATCATGCTGCTATGACTGGCCTGTCACGCTAAAGACGGAGGTAGGCAATCCGGTGAGGAACTCCACGATGACTGCTGGGACTAAGATCCTCCCCTAGGGGAAGAGGGCGACCAACTGTAAGACTTGTTGGAATCGGGCAGGAGGAGCCTGAACTAGGAACCACAGTGACTTCAGTTGGTTGCTCCCTTCCCAGAGCAGATTGGTGGGATCTGCTTGGCCTGGGTCACGCTGCTGGCTGGGACCCAATAAGCTGTCCTAAACTAATTCCTGCTTTTTTAAAAAAGATATTCTCAGTCTTGGTTTTGTTGAATCTAGACATACAGGACAGAGATCCAACTGTATATACTATATACCTGACACTTGTTAAGGATGAGAAATTTCTAAATTAGTTTTGATGAGGAGTAAAATTTTGATGTGCTTTTAAATTTTAATGTATTGCAGTACATTTTTATTTATAAAATATGAGTAGCAACATAAGTGGACTGAATTTCAAATTGTTGAAAAATTTGAGCATTGCCTTCTTCCTGGAGAAAAGGAACCTAAGAATTGGGAAAGAAATTTGCAATATTTGTGTAGTCTTAAGTGGACCCCCCAGTGGCAGCACCTAAGGAGTGTTTGGAAGTGTCCGGTTTTACTAGGAGGTGTTAGGTACCCCTTGTGCATCAGCTTTTGTTAATTCATCTCTGTGACAACCTGTCATCAAGCAAGATATTTTTCAGTGCAGGGAAATGGAGACCTAGGTTAAATTATGTGCTGAGCATCTGTCTAGGAAATTGTAGTGAGTCAAGAACTTAGTTCTTTTGACATTCAGTCCATAGTAATTACCAATATAATTAACAGAATAATATAATTTTATGCTTTTATTGCTATTTTTGTCTCCCTTTTACTTTCCTGCAGCATAATAGCTATTAAAACATGACTAACTAATAAATAGTTACCTCTAGCTGTATTTTTAAATGGTGAATTGATCCATTAATAATTCTTGCCTGTGGGGAGCTTTCTGATTGCTTTCCCCTCTCTCCCTTGCTCCAATATTTGTGGAGTGCATAGTCAGAGCAGATCATGGCCCTTGCCTGTGGATTCTGTACTCAAAATAGAGACTTGGACTCATGGAGGAAAAACAAATGCTATACAACAATATTCAGACAAGTTCTGAGATATCCAGTGTAGGCAACAGAGTGCAGCGTGGATACACAGGTGGCAGAGGAAGTTTATTTGAAGCAGAAAGGCTAGCCTGCCTGAGAAAGCGGCATTTAGATTGATATCTATGGAATAAGAAGGCAGCCATTAGAAGAATTCCAAAGAGAGGTGTGGAGCCTAAGTCAGGGGAAAAACTGGCACTTGGAAACCTGCGAAGGCGGAGGTGGGCTTGGCTGGAGAGCCTGAAAGGAGAGTGTGAGAGGATACTGAAGTAAAACCATCATTCTTTCAACCAACCCTGGGTGCACAAAATCTGTACCTGGGATCTGGTGCTCAATATGACTTGGTCACCAGATCATCCTAACATCTGCTCTCTTGGTCCCTCATGTTACAGGCCCAGGAAATGCTTTTTCACTTTCTGTTTGCCTTTAAAACAAAATGTGTCATCCCCTTGCCGCCAAATGCTGCCAAAATCTGACACACAGCTTTGGGAGCTCAAGAGAATTTGAACTGTGTGAGTAAATTGGTAAGGGAAAAAACATAAATGTATTATCAGCTGCATCCATTGAGGTAACAGAAAAGCTACGCTAGCTCTGGCAAAGTACTATTTCCCAGAGTTACATGACATCCTTGTCCTTGCTTCACTTCAAGAAGAAATCTCTACTCTTGAAGTCTTCATAAATTGGCATGAAATTTGCAATAGCTGTACATAGTAGCTAAGGAGTATTAGATAACTCATCCTGTGTTTGAATTAATAACATTTATATGTTCATATAATGCTTGTTTTGTCCTAATATGTGGGAAATGTGATACAGATTGTATTGGTAACTCAATAGACATTGAATGTGTTAGTACCAATAGAATTATTTTTCATGAAAATATTACAAAGAATTAAGTTTTCATAGATAGTAAAGTATTTCAGCTGAATTTTGATAAAATTGTTTAAAAATCAATACTGGTAATAACTTGCATTCAATTTTAATTTTGGCAATCAGTTTAGATAATTTTTTCAAACTATGCAGGAGATATCTGAAAGATAATGTTAGTGTCCACGCCAGTAATAGAGCACTTACCTGGCATGTGTGATCTAATCCAGAACACCAATTCCCCATAAAAGTCTCTCAACTATTTTACATTTAATTCATATACTTATGATGTCCATGAGTACAGCAGTACCTCAGTTCATGACTTCATTCCTTCCACAATTCTGGGCAGATGGTCACTTTCGTGTTTGTGTGGGAGAGATGGCCATTGCCGTGTTTGCCACTTGGTGTAGTTTGCAAACAAAAACAAAATTTTGCCAAGTGCTTCTTTTTGTGAGTGAAATCATTTTCAAACAAAAGTGTCCACAGAATGAGATACCATTCTATGAAATGAATGTATATTTATTAAATAAATGTATAGCTAGTAAGTAAATTCAAATTTTACAGTTTTTAGATATAATTATATTTCTGAAAATTGTTTAGATCACTAAGAATACATGTCATGATGGGTCTGGAAATGGAAGACTCAAACTCAAAAATCAGGATCAGAGGGGCTGGGGACTTGGCACAGTGGCATGTGCCTGCCTGGAAAGTGTGAGGTCTTGAGTTCCATACCTGTTCGTCTCCCCTAGAAAAAAATCAGAATCAGAAAAGGAAAGAAATGGAAAATCTGCACAGGCAGTCTGATACAATCAAGGGGTAACTTGTTCCAAACATTACCCATTTAAAATTCTCAAAGAGTTATTACACATTATTAAGACCTAATTACTGGTCAAAATAATAAAAACAAGCCAACTGGATATTATAATTTGCTTAGATTTTACTAGCAGTCAAAACAATAAAAATAAGCCACAAAATTGTTCTCATCTGTCTTGGTTACTTTTCTCATTGCTGAGAGAAAATATCCAACACTCCAAGTGAAGGGAGGAAACATTTATTTGCCTCACAGTGTGTAGAGGTTTTGGTCTATAGTCAGCTGGCTCCAAGGCAGGGTAGCATGGCACACAAGCATCACAGAAGAGAAACAGTTCATGCTAGGGAGAAGGTAGCAAAGCAGTGAGGGATGACCACAGCTCTTTCTATCCCATATATCTTATCTGGGCTACTCAGGGCAAGCAGTGCTCATACCCATAATCCTCATGCCTTTGATTATACCACGAATCAATTCCAGCATCATACGCGCTAGATCCTGCCACCTCTGCAAAAGACCCACCTATGACTGCATAAGGCTTTGGGTGGACATCTAAACACAAGCCATAACACACCAAATTCACAGTTTAGTCAGGTTTCATAAGATCCACGAGACTATATTCTCCACTAAATGAAGGTCTGTGAAATTTTCTGATACTAAGATGAAATCTTCCTGTCAGGTCCAGGCAAAATCAGAGCTAGAACGTGATGGGGGAACTCAAGTCTGTCTCTCTGAAACATGCACTTTCTCAAGGACTTCAAAACCCTGTAAGAAGTACCTTTGCATTCTGTATGCACCCAGAGCTTTGCATGCCTTGTGCTAACTCACATATGCACACAATTGTCTAGCTCAGTTTACTTGTCATATTCTTTACGACTATGATGGTTCAAGTTAAATATTCTCACCATGACTCATACCCAGCAACACTGTCTATGATGTCTTTTTCATTTTTATTTATTTTTTTGCTAATAAAACTTTCCCCTTGCTTCAGCTTTCTTGAGTACACATAATAACTATGATCAAAATATACAGTGACCATATCAGTGGTTCTTAAAAATTATTACAGTAAAAGACATAGCCATTAATCCCCCTCAGAATATTCCCCTCACCTCAAACGTATTATCCCATTATTCTTGCCACTTTCTGATGCACTTCTGGAAGTGCTTTTTTATAAATGTCTTTAAGAAGAGTGATAAAAAATACAGTGAATACTGCTAGTGAGTCATTCGAGGCACAAGCAGGCTTGTCCAGCATAATGGCGTGTCCTCTTCCGCCCTCTCACTAGATCTGGTACCACGAGATTGCCGGCTTTTCCTCAGATCAAAATGACCACGTAAGGTAAATATTTCAAATCCATTAAGGACACAGCGGTAGCCATGACAGTGCAACTGAGCATACCAAAAAAAAAGGGCATTTCCAGAATTGCTTCAGAAAGTGGCAAAATCTATAGTGCAAGTGTGCTTCAAGTGAGAGGAAGAATTTTTGAGGGGGATTAAGGACAGTGTGTCTTTTAGTGTAACACATTTTAAAAATTTATGCATCATAGTTTATGTTCACACCTCATGTATTTTCCCAAGACATTTGTATCCCCATTGTATTGTTCTGCTATTCCCAGATTAATATCATTTCTCTCCCTCACTCTCTCTCTGATTGTTATTTAATTTGACAGGCTGAAATACTGATCAAAATAATGAGAACAAATGACAGAAGTGTTCACATCAGACTTCTTACTCGGAAGCAGCAAACGTGACTCTCCCAGCTGTCAGGGGAGAGGCGCTGCCTCCCCAGAGCCGCCCAGTTATATGAACAGAGCTGTAGAGCTGCCACGTTGCTGTCTTGAAGATGACTCGGGCAGTGCCTTTCCATCCCCATTGTCAGAAGATTTGTTTCCAGAAAATGACCTGATTCAGATGAATGACTGCAATTTTTCATCGCATGAGAAACAAACCTGTCACAACCAGCCCTAAACTGAAAAGGCAACATATAGTTGTTACCACTGTCCCATGTCCATCCTCAAGACTAATCAGGGGCAGTGAAGATATTCATGGTGGAAGCACTTAGGTTCTTGGTTAAGGAAATACAAAAGTTTGCTAATGCAAAGAAAAGTACGCATGATACAATTACTAGAATTGAAAAAATTCCTAAAAACAGTAAGAGAACAGTTAGCCCTAATTAGCAGAAAGAAGTGATAGCCAATATTAACATGTTGCTCTAAAAACACAAGTGTTTAACAGCCAACCAAACACAAGGACACTTTTTTAATGATAGCCAAATAATATTTACTGAAAGCATTGCAAAGTATGGAACAAATGAAGTGATCTTGAAATTTGAGGCCAGAATTAGATCATGTAAGATAAATTTAAACCATAGAACAAAACTGAAAGGGAAAATAAAAATGATACACACTTTTAATGGGTAACTGAGAGCAAAAACTGCACCTAAAATTTTTCTAAATCAAAACATGTTTTATGTGATGCACCTAAAGGAACATGACAATAAAGTACAATGGAGGCAGGAAAAAGGGAGAAATGTTACATGATTACTAACATTTGTGCACAAATAATTTCAGAACTTATTTCTGTAGAAACAATTGCGATCATTAAAGATTGAGATTTTTCTAAATCAAATAGAAATTGAACAAACTCAGTGACATAATACTCTTTTTGGTTTCCTTCTCTTCCTTCCTTCCTTCCTTCCTTCCTTCCTTCCTTCCTTCCTTCCCTCCTTCCTTCCTTCCCTCCTTCCTTCCTTCTCTTCCTTCCCTTCCTTCCCCTTCCTTCCTTCCTTCCTTCCTTCCTTCCTTCCTTCCTTCCTTCCATCCTTCCTTCCTTCCTTCCATCCTTCTCTCTCTTTTTCTTCTTTCTTTCTTTCCTTTCTTCTTCCTCTTCCTCTTTCCTCTTTTTCTGATCATATTGGTGATTAAATCCAAGACCTTTGCAATAAGCTACATCTCAGCCCCTTTTTATTTTGAGAAAGGATTTTGTAGGCTCAATTGTCCAGATCGGGCTCAGATTTTTAT
The DNA here is from genome assembly GCA_004027455.1 of Hydrochoerus hydrochaeris. Taxonomy (NCBI): domain Eukaryota; kingdom Metazoa; phylum Chordata; class Mammalia; order Rodentia; family Hydrochaeridae; genus Hydrochoerus; species Hydrochoerus hydrochaeris. Next base: position 20,471 of record PVLA01008263.1, read on the forward strand.
CTTCCTGCCTCAGCCTCCCAGTGTGCTGGGATTATCGATATGTGCCACCACACTCACCTATTTTTTGATTTTTTATGGAATATTCCAGCAAAGAATAATTTGAAAAAAATTTAAGAAATATGTGGATCCAGATATTCCTTTAAGATATGGTGAGATTTATAATACATGCAAGATAAATTTATATAATAAATGTTAAAATGTGTTGTAACATTTTCTAGGATAACATTTCATTGTAAAATAACCCTTATAATTCTATACAGAAAGGCTATTTTCTTTCTGAGTCTAAATATTGCTTAAAAATAAAGAATGGTCAGCTTCTCCTTCTGTAGCACAATGAAATTTCTTCAAAATAGAAACCACTCTCTAAGAACTATAGTGACTGAAGAAGACTTGAGTCTCAATGGAGCAAAGTTATGTGGAAAATGGTTGCGAACACTTAGTGACTTTGTTGACATGAAGGTAACATGTAAATTTTACACAAGAAATATCCAGATGCTTATGAGGTAGATCTGCCTTCATCTTCGTGCACATTTTTCCTGGGTACCACATTCTGAGAGCATCCCTGTTTAAGAATCATTCTGTCCCGCCGTCACCACGGCACCGCTGAGTGAACATATCATCATTACGAAGGGATACTTGTAAAGAGAGGCAAAGACAGTGGATTTCACTTGGCAGTTTGGTTTGTGATATTTAGAGGTGTGGCTTGTGTCTGTGGGTGCGGTGGCCTTGATGCTGCAGACCATGGATGGAGGCTTCTTTGTCCCCTCAGGTTTGCTGCAGTGAACTGACAGTAGACTGGTTAAAGAGGAGAAAAGTTGCACAAGTTTACTGCATGCAAAGAGGGAATAAAAAAGTGTAATGAACCCTTAGGTGATATGATTTAGAAGCCTGTGTACACCTTTTCTTTAGGGAAGGAGGAGAGTTGGGAGCATTGACAATTTTTTGGAAAACAGTAAACAATTGTTGAGAGGAATTCTGCAGACCTGGAGAACTTACAGTGGCCTGGGATGATGTCTGTTGTGCTGGTACAACTGGCAGTTGTTTGTGATGATTCTCTTTGGAATACTGCATGAAACAGAAACTGAAGACAGCAGTGCATCATTGGTGGGTTGGCAGACTTCGGTATTTTTCCTGAGATATGGGTTGAGTTCATGAATACTCAGGCAAAAGACCAAAGATAGTGATTGTCTTCCATGGACCTGAGATAGAGTGAAACCTCTTTTGACACTTTCTGCTCTTTAAATTTGCTAAATTAAAATAATCAGTACCCCAGGGTACCATGTTTCAGGATAACAGAACATGGACACCCTCTGGAGGAACTGCCATCATGCCCATAATTAGGAACTTATGCAGACCAAGTATTAATTAGTGTTTGCTGACTGAGTGAAGATTGCTCCTGCTACCCTTACTACTTGCCAGTACTCCTTATCAAAACAACTCATCAGAAACAAGGTGCCTTTGATGCCTGACTGAGAAGCTCATTCTCAGGGAAGGCTTCCTTCATTCTCCATCAGGAAGAAGCCATTGCATCCCCCTCTGTCCCTCTGCAAACTCTGCATCTGCCTTGTGTGGAAGGACAGTCATTTGTGCCCTCTCTCAGCACTTGTAGCCCCTGCACCAGGACATCCCAAGTTCTCCATGTTTTTTCTTTTACTGACAATCTACATTTTCTAGAGGTTGGTGTAAATTCCTAATTTCTATTGCAAAAAACCTTCTTCCTCTATATTTGTAAAATAAACGCTCTGCTTTCATCTTTTTGCTGCAAATTTTTAAATGTGTTCAACCTACACAACCAACACTGCATGTGTTCTGAGATGTACCATAATACTTTTCTATGAATCCTTGTGCATTGTCATTAAAATAGCCAACAGAAAAATATAGAAATAAGTCTCAGATTCCTAGTGGCCTAAAAATTGAAACATATAATTTGAGGACTAAAAGTGCATTAAATGTTTGAAGTGTGATTTTTATGAAGTTCATCAAAGGGAATTCACGCTCTTCAGCTGCATGTGAAGGAGCTACACTGCAGAGCTGAGCTGGAATAGGAACAGGGTTTGCATCAGTATCTTCCCTCCTTGCCTACTTTTAAAAGGTAAATTTTAGGCCCGGGATATAGCTCAGGGGGACAGTGCCTGCCTGGCAGGCACCAGGTCATGAGTTCGCGCCTACCCTCTCCAGCCTCTGGGTGACAAAATGTGGGGTGGGGAGATCCTGTAGTTATTGACTGGGACACGAACAGATCTGGAGGACATTATGTTAAGTGGGAATAAACCAGACACGAAAAGAACAATTCAGCATGATCCCATTTTCATGGGGAGAAATAGAAAAGAAAAAAAAAAAAGCTCAAATACACAGAGATAAGACAATGAAACGCGTCACCGGGAGTCGAGGTAGGGTAGTTGGAGTAGGAGAAAGTAATGGAAGACGTAGGTGACAGTACAAAATAGCAGTGCATAGGACGAGCGAGTCTGGAGACGCAGCGCACAACACAGTGACAGAGGTGTGCTGTATTTCGCCTTGCTTATTTAATTGTGTATTTGTTTTTGGAACCACTTTGACCTGTCTTGCCACAGGTGATTTAGCTGCTGTTACGTTTCTCAGCAAGTTTTATAGGCCTGTACTTTATTTCTTTTAACATATTTTTCTTCCGTTTAAAAGAATCTTCCTAGCCAACCACAACTGAATTTCCCACTCTTGTTTTTATTCTGCGTGCTTCAGGCAGTAAAATGAACCAGACCGTCCGTGGACCTTCTAGCATGAGCTTCACACAACGGGGTGAAGATGCCATTGAGGTACTATTTAAGAACGATCACGTGATGCTATGGGCCAGAATGGAAACATGAAAAGCTGGTCCTTTTTTGATTAAAAAGCAGTTCCAAATGAAATTACTCAGTTCAGAAACACTGGAAACATACTCTCATTCTCAACTGTGTGGTCGGAACACAGCGAGGACTGCAATTCCTGTGAGTTTTTATTCCTCCTTAGGGACATTGTTAAGTTTTCTATCTGGTATCTGTTGTTTCCCACCTGAGAAGTCATGTGTTGCTAGTTTAAAGAGGAAAATGAATGATCACCATTAAAAATTATTCTTTTAAAAAGCAGATGATAGCACTGCATAATTTTGGCTGAATTTAAATGGAAAATGGAAAGGGGGATTTGCTTTCTCTGGCAACTCTTTTCTGTTACATTTTACATGATCAATAGAAAGCCCTTTGCAGGGAAAATCTGGGTTCTGAATAATGATCGTGCAATTCTCTGTCTGCTTTTCAGTTGTCCATAGTCAAAAGCTCCTTGGGAAGAGTTAATGGGACTGACTGGAGGAAGCTGAGTGCAGGCACCTCCCAGGCCTTTTCCTGAACCTCAAGTGGGCATCTCTGTCTTGATCCAACCTCAGCTACACAGTTTGTAGCACCCTTTGTAATGTGGAAACTATTCATGGGTAACCAGAGTGACTGCCAGATTACCTCTGATCTGCAGTCAAAGCCTAGGTTTTACCCATATGCTGAATGGGATTCCTGGGGCTACCAGATCTTGGTGCCTCACTGTAGCGCAATGATCACTGAAGGTGTAAAGCAATTTAAAATGCAGTGAGCATTGAGAAGCCTTACCGTGAAGGTGTGGCTCTGTGACTGGATAGTCTCCTTCTGGAGGTGGTTTCCAGGTTCTTTCCCTCTCAAAGAAAGAACTGAATGAAATTAGAAAAAACGATGGCAAAGTTTACTTGAGGAAGGAAAAAGCAATCTTGAAAGTAAAAGACAAACTGGCTCTGCAGATTGAGCTTAGGCCAAATAAAAGAGGAGAAAAAAATAAAAAACAACAGTCTACGGAGTGTCACAGAGTAGCTTTTTCCTTTTGGGTGATCTCATTTTTCAGACAGTTCAGGTGGAACTGGCTTTATTCTAGAAAGATGAATCCAATTGTCTTTTTCTCCCACTTTTACTGCAGTGGGTGTGGTCACTGAAAGGGACCCTGTACATTTCAGGTTTAAGTGGTTTTCTCTCCAAGTTTTTATGAGTACTTGGTCTTCAGGGTGGACACTTGGTGGTCCCCTTGGGCCAGGAGCTGGCAGGACTCTTCCTGCACCTTTGGGTTACCTGCTGTACATGGCCCAGATTAATGAGGTATTGTAAGAGTCTCATGGGTCTACTATCAGAGGACGGAAATGGCCTCCCGTATAGCATCACAAATGGGTCAAATTTAACACAGTTTTGGGCATGTAACGAACTCATATAAACACTATTGGCAGTTATATTAGTCAGGACTCAGATGTCTCTTCACAAAGTTTTTCCAGAGCTTGCTTTTGATCACTTTTGCTCATTCTAGAAGCATAGACTCAGGGTCTTTGACAACTTCATATAAAGGCTTTGCTATTAATCCAAAATTAAATAGTCAAATCTGTAAAAGCCAGCCATTCCCTGGAAGAAACAAAGCTGTTGTTTGGTGGCAGGAGGCCTAAGAGGACAGCTATCCTGAATCTGGTTCTTGGACACCTATCATTCCTCAGGTGTAAGAACATATCCCGGATACTGAGCTCTTTGGAGAAAAATCTGAGCCTTTTTTGGAGACTTTATGTTTCTTCTTAGTGAGAAAGTTGAGATTGTGTAGTTGAGAAAGTGTAGATTTGGACTGCAAACTAGAATGTCATTTATGCACTGTAGGATGGTTTCCTGTTTAAGTTTTAGGTTCCTTACATCTTTCTCTAGTGCCCAAGCAAAAAGATGAGGACTGTGAAAACTGCTGCAGGAGAATTGTCCAAGTCAATGCTGTTTTTCTCTCGAAATGGGATTTCCCCATTCAAAGGCAAACAGGAACTGAAAGTCTGGATGCAGAGGCAGGGAAGAAATGTGTCTATTAAATCTAGGACTGAGAACCAATTAGTTCCTCTTGGAATCTGAGAGAGAATTGTGTATGAATCTTCCATGAGAAAGACAGCCTTGTTAATGAGGCGGATATCTTGTGTAGCCCAAACATAAGAAATTTTATTCTACTTTGTATGTTTTAAGCAACAAACATTGTAACTGAAGAATAGTCTTATATGTTAAAGTGCCATCCTATACCTATCTTTTCCATTTTCCAGTTTATGCTAAACCCAAACCATGTTGCAACAGCTGTTCCTGTTTTAAACTGTCGGGATCAAAGCTTTGCCATTCACCGAAGACATGGCCTAGACGTAAAGTCAGGAGAATTTAGGTGACAAGTCCAAGCGGTTTCCCATAGCCTGTCTTGGAGCCTATCAAGGAACAACTAGGTCTGGTTCCTTAAAATGGAATCTCACCCAGAAGCAAGAGGCCCGAGAGACCTGAAAGTGACACTTGTGAAACTCTAGCATTGAGTACGGATGTCTGTGTCTGAGCCGAAGATGATGACAGCATCTTTCACAGAAGCACAGGAGAAAGTCCCCAGTGGGTTTTTTGTCTTCATATTGGGGCTCAGTAACTCCTTAGGGAGAAGGGTGCTGAAATACCTGCTGAGCCTGTCTAGTCCTGCATGAGATCACAGTGGCCCCCTCTACCCCCATAGAATTCTCTTAACCACCTGATTGAGTCACTTGATAACTCATTACTTAAGTAGAGTTACTTAAGTTGTATCTCTTGCATTTACCCTGAAGTAAAAAGCTTTGGTACTCTGTTTAAGGCAGTAGAGATAGAAATTTTTTCCCCTAAGAATGACAATAGCCTTTCTTTCTTTCTTTTCTCTTAAAAAACAAACAAACGAAAGAATAAAAATGATGGTGCAGAATTTCAAAACAAAATAATAGGAGATTAACACTGGTTAATATATTGTGTATTTTTATCTTCAAAGTAGTTTTTCAGATTGCAAGATATAGGCATGAAAAAAAATAATTGGACAATCGAACAATGAAAGCACAAACCATTCTTTTTGATGAATTAACAGGGATTTGTAGTATAATTGTCTATCTTGTGTGTGTGTGTGTGTGTGTATATATATATATGTGTGTATATATATGCAGACATAATCTTTTCAATGGCCTCCTTTTTATACTCAAACTTTAGCTAAGTTTTAAACACTGTTCATTTTTCTGCTCAGACAACCTTGCATATGTTTCTAAATTACCTGAATTTTAATAGAAAAAGCAAAGAAGAAGTCTGGCCAGGAAGCGATAGCTCCAGGCAGGCTGTCCAGGACCCACAGGGAGTTGAAGGGCCAGTGCTGGCTCAGCTACTGCTGGCACTCATGAGCAAAACCCGTGGGGATTTTTCTCTTCCATGTGGAAAGACATTGTGCTGGTTAAAATAAGTAAAAAAAAAATAGGGAGGGAGCCACATACTCTCTTAAATCAGAGGCTTAGTTTGTAAGGTCAATTGGTAGAAAGAGAAAAAGGGAAAAAGTGGTGGTTGATACGAGACGGTATCTACTGCCTTGCACGACAAGGCAAGAGAGCACTGGAGCACTGGACCCAAACAGCAACCCAGAAGACAAAGCTGTTTACAGCTGGGTGGGAGGGAGCCAGTCTAATTTCCAAACAGTACAGCAAAGAACAGCAAACAAATGCAGGAAAGCAAGGCTTCTCAAGCTCTAAATCACACACATGACACCAAAATGATTCAACAGCAAACTCTCTGGATACTTAACTCATACTCATGGATAGTGAGCGAAAGTGAGAGAAAAAGAGTCCACTGTGGCTGAGAGAAAAACAAAGACCAAGCATTCTCCGCCTCTGTCCCACATGGTGGGACCAAGAAGCTTCTGGTGCCATGAGAAAACGTCTCCCAGATTCTCAACTCAGGAGGGAGGAAAGGGGAGACAGAGAGAGAGAGAGAGAGAGAGAGAGAGAGAGAGAGAGAGAGAGAGAGAGAGAGAGAGGAACCTAGCAAACCACAGTGGTGGCATTTTAGAGAGAAACCACAATGTGTGACTTACTTGGGTTTCTTGGCTGGTTAATGGTGTAGTTTAGCATAACTGATGCCATCTTGTGCCCTGTGTTTGACCCAGAAGAGTGAAAAATCACTCAGGGCACAAGTCCCATGAGAAAAGCAAAATGAGCTGCACCCACAAGAGAGAAAAATTAACCTGCTCAACAAAGAAGCAGGGTACAGGTGTCAACCAAAGTTAACGTAAGATTCCAGCTAAACTTTGCAACAGGATGTCTTGCTTTGCGGTTTTTGGCTTTAAATGCCCTGTGCAGTTCCACTCGTTTGGACTCTGAAGCAGGGGTCCAGGGGTGGTCACTGAGCTCAGCTAATAAAATTCCAAATTTATTAATTTGGATGCTTTGATTCCTATGTTGTTTATGAACCCATTGCAGTTAAGCCACACCAATGTGACCAGGCAGTCTACTTCTAGAGGTGGCTTCCAGGTTCTTTCTGTCTCAAAGAAAGAATTGTGTGAAACATTCAAAAGCACTGGCAAAGCTAAATAACCCATCTGGTATGAGATTTTGGGTGGTAGTTGAGAGGTTTTGGTTTATGATGATGGAATATATAAGCTATATATAAGCTATTTTTGTCTGATTTAAATTCAGAAGTACTGTACTTATTTTTAATAATAAAACAAAACTAGAGGTAAAGTACACTCATAATGACAAGAGTCTCTCCTCTGCTTTCATTGTGAGATTGTCAAGGGCTGGGTGGGATTGTGAGGAAGGTAGGAGAAAACATACAGAGGCAAACCTCTTCCATCTGCTGCCTCAGCTGCTTCTTTCTGTGGCTTTTCTTTGTTGGATCAAGGCATGATCCAAAGGCATAAACGGACAATTGGTTTTGGATTAGGTTAATATTCTAATGCAAATTGCTTTCTTTTCTTTTTTCTGTACCAGGGATTCAACCCAAGGATTTGAGCATGCTAGGCAAGCATACTACCATTAAGTTAATCTCTCAACATTAATCTGCTTGTTTTTTTTGTATTGTGGTTTGAACCTAGAGGTTCTCCTTGAGCTATGTCCTCAGGTCTTTTTTTTTTTTTACTTTTTTAAAGACTAGATCTTACTATGTTGCCAAATTGCCTGTGTTGGGTTTGAACATGTGACTCTCCTGCCTCAGCCTCCCAGAGTGCTGGGATTATAAGTGTAAGCCATCATGCTTGACTAAACTGCTTTCATTCTTATCAAACCTTTGGAATGTATGGTGACTTGGGGTTAGTAAACGCCCCCATCCTCCTCCCCCAAAAAACTGTGAGCTTCAACACAGTGAAAAGAACCACTAATTCATTTCTTAATATGTCATACAGAAGTAATCCATTGGAAACAGTGGTTAAAATTTAGAAAATTAAGCCAGGTGTGGTGGCACATGCCTGTAATCCCAGTACTTGGGAGGCTGAGGCAGGAGGATCATTGCAAATTTGAGACCAGCTTGGGCTACAAAGTGAGCTCAAGGCCAGCCTGAACTGCATAGAGAGACCCTGCCTCAAAAAGACAAAAAAAAAAAAAATTAGAAAGATAATAAAAAATATGTTGACAAAGTGTATAAAAGTATTACTTAGAAAATTAAGAACAGTGTTGTAATGTGTATTTATAATGTCCAATATTGCTGTAGATTATATTTTGTAAGTAATTTTAAACTTTCAAGTAATTCAGACCAGGGAAGATGCCCTTCCATATGCTGGAGGCATCTTGCTTCCCAGAGCCAGTTTACATGACCTAGAATGAGGTTTCCTAATTTTTCTTGGCAAAATTAGAGCAATGATATTTCTGTTAAAAAAAAAAAAATCTTGAACCAGTGAGCAGCCCCCAAGATCCAGCCACAGCCATGGTGGAACCCAGGAGGCTGCACAAAGAAGCAATTTACCTGCCCTTTCGGTGAATGCCTTCTTCTGGCGTGAGCCAGGAGGAGACCCAGTAGTGTCTCCTGTGAGCCTACCGGTGCGCAGGCTTGGACTCAAACGTGTCCCCCCCCGACCCCCCGTTAGCAACTGGAGACAGAGGTCTGAGCATCTCTTGGCAGGATGACTGTATGCAATATAGCAAATATGGGAAGTCTTCTCTATCTACTCTTTGAAAGCAAATGTTGTTTTCAGTTTTGTTTCATTATGATTAATTGCTTTACTCTATTCAATATTCTTTTTGATTGGTTTTCTAATGTTCTGTCTTTGTTTTGATTTTGCTCTACCTAATTGGCTAGACAACTATTGTGAAGATAACGCAATATACTCTGGTACCTATTACTGTTATCCCGGTAACCTGCTGTGAAATTCTGTACCAGTTTCCCTGCACTGTCTCAATTGGCTTTGGTCTGTCTTGTTCTGTTGTATTTCTACTACCTTCAAAATTAGAAAAAAAATCTTTGCAACTGTCCCAAAGAACTTTTCTCCTATTAAACATTCAAACTTATTTATTTATGTTTTTGTAAACTCCCTGGCATTTTCCCTGGATGCGTGTGTATTTTCTCTGACACAGTGACAAGTTGAAAACTGCCAAAGCTGCTACAGCTTTTATTCCCAGCCAAAGAATATTTTCCCTGTCTGAAATGACCATTTATTAGCAACGATGGATTGTACATTCCAAGGCCTGTTGGTTTTTTCTTTTTCTTTTTTTTTTTTTTTTAGAAGAATGGCTATGCTGAGCCACAAAATTAAATTTTGGATAAACAGCACAATAAAAAAGAACTTTGTTTTTCTGTTAGTTTTCCCATCATGTTTGCGGGAAGCTCACATTCTGGGCTTGATCCAGATGATTTAATCCACTAATTCAGTGGCCTCTAATTCAGTTGAAACTCTAGAATGGTTTAGACATTGGCATGGTTTGTCTTCAGGGACGTGCCTTCTACTTTGCATCATCTGTATACCATTTTTGTTGATGGTTGTGATTAGTGTTACTGTGTGCAAATTTTGATGTTGGAGAAAATTTTTCATGCTTTTCTAAAAAGAGCCAGAGATATTTCTAATAGGCCAACCTCGACCTGGAATACCTTCTGTGAGAAGAAAGAAATATAAGGGGACATAGGGAGCAGTGAATTGTTTACCAGTGCAGTTTATCTTAGTTAAGATAATGTTTTTCAAACAGAAATATCACCGCTCTAATTAAGAGCATCTGTGGATATTTTTATTTATTTATAAATCATTTGCTCGGTGTCACCTTTTTCTAAAGTATTTTAATCGCTAAATTCCAAATGCATGAATCAGCTTTATTGTCCTCGAGGCAGATCAGTATTCAACATGAATAGAAAGAGGTGATCTTGAGAAGATTCTGGCTAAGGATTTGACCAGGACAGGCAACTTCAGCTGAGGTTTCTGACACCTAAATATCTCCTTGCAGTCCCTGTTTAATCTGTTCTTTTTCTCAGTTAGAAATTGAAACAAATAATTTCTAAATTCCTCTGGAAGGAGTTCAAGTAAACAGAGCTGGGAGGGCCACGGAACTGTCTGGAGGTCAATCAGGGCATGAACATCAGTGACGAGAAAGGTCCTTTCCAGCAATGGGATGTTATAGTCCCAAGGAGGCCCCAGGATTCCCGGGGGTCTCTTATGGTGGTTTCATGGTAACTACCACTGTGCTTTCCAAATACCCTGCCGTGGGGCAGGTGAAAAACGGTATGTCCTAGTGCTGGCCCATGAAAACCTTTCTGTTCTGTAGAGTTATGTTGTGATTACTCAGAAACCCTGAAGCCGGATTTGAAGAAAACAACATTCAGGTGTGTTGGTCCCTCGTGAGGGGATTGGTTCCAGTATCTTCACAGACACTAAAATACATGGATGTTCAAGGCCCTTATTAAAACATAAGAGCATAGTGTTTGCGTATAACCTACCCTCAGGCTCCCACAGTCTTTAAATGACCCCTAGATTACTTATAATACTTAATCCAATACCAGTGCTAAGGAAATAGTTGTTCTACCGTGTTGTTTAGGAAATAATGGCAGAAAATAACATCTGTACTTGTTCATAACAGATGCAGCCATTGCAGACCTAACACACAAGCCACAAATGGTGCTTAAGATAAACAATAATAAGGCAAGTCAGGTGGTGAGGTGATCAGCACTCTGCGACAGAGCCACCTGAAGCCACTGGGTCTGCACCTCTCGCCAAGTTCCTGGGGATTCAGCACAGTGCTTGAGGAACAACAGATTCGTTTTGTTTACGGAAAGTTCGTGAATTCTGGTGTGCTTTCCATTTGTGGCTGATTGGATCCAAGAATCACAGCTCACAGAGGGGGAGGGCCAACTGTGATTTTTGTTAACTAGCAGGGTAAGCGAATAAGAGGACATTATCTCCCCATGCCATTCTGGACCTCCAGGAAGATTTATAGCCTTTCCTTAAGTGTTATGCTGAGTTTAAAATAATTGACAGGCCACGTCCCTCAAAAGTATTACTACCTGTTTAAATTTTAAAGCATCTCAGAATAGGATAAAACTTGGAAAGTTATTTTTAGATAAATACTGTGTAATCACCTGCAGACATTCATTGATGTAATTTTACCTCCCTGTCTTGTATAATTAATATCAGTGAGTAATTCACAGTGTACAAACCATTGCGATGAATACTGGTACCAAATGTTTAAAACTATTTCGAAAGAATTCAGAAGTATTTCTTTGAAATTGCTATTTTTTTAGACTTTTGGCTAAATTGATGAATGGGAGCACAGTCGTTTCATAACAACTGAGGTTCTCAGATGTAAGTAAAACACATTCAGTGCCCGGGTTATAGCAGGTTTTTATTTTTTTAAGGTCCTAACTATGAAAATAAGCTCTGCTCTTTCCCATATAGTTTCCCAGGTTGTTTGGGACAGGAAAGCGTTTTTAAAGCCTGGCGTCCATCCCATGAAGGGAGGCTACAGAAAGACACTGTGTGAATTGTCCCTTGAGGATATTGGGGTGTGATCAGGGCCTATGGCTCAAACTGATTTTTCCTTGATCTTTGATTCCTTGTGAAATCAATGTAAATTTGCCCCGAATTATTTGTAATCTATACCTCACCCCATGCAAACACAAATTTTTCAGCTCCTCTTGCTAATCGGTGCAGTGACCCTCAGCCCCAGGCGGTGTTGCTGTGTTCCAGCGGGCAGCCGGCCAGCCGGTGGCTGATGGGATGGGGCTCCCCGGATTCCCTCCCACCCCATGACACAGGATTTAAGCTACTCCTTAGTCTAGGACCAGTTCCAGCTTCTACCTCCAGAGCTCAGGTCCAAGAATAGAAAGACAAACTCCACAGAGGACAAACCCTTTTCAGTTCTGCACTTCTGAAACTCGAAGTACAAGAAGAATCAGGAGGGAAGCTCCCGAAACCACACACACGGATTCTTTCAGCATTTACCACTGCAGACTTACGCATGTGTAAATCTCATACCTGTCTGTTACTTGTCACTTTCTAGCTTAGTGGCAGCTGTCACAGGACTGGAAGAGCCCTCAAGTTAGGATCTCCTGTCCAAGATCTTCATTAGCAAATAATTCATGTGAGCATGGATGATCACTTTAATGGCCATTCCCAATGTGTTACTATGCACAGTAAGATACCTTTAAAGCTGGTATTACTGCCTCCACTTTTGAGGTGGAAACTGAGACGTAGGGGAGGATAAATAACTGCGTTTCGTTTTGTCAGCCTGTGAGCAGACACAGAACTCAGGTAGCTGTCCTCTAAGATCAAGCTTGTATTCCTACTGTGGCTATGTGGAATAAGATGACTTAAATACAAACTAATTTCTTATGGTCCAGAAGACCAGGTCGAATTCATTAAATCACTGACCTGGGAACTGACCTGAGTTTCATTCTATTTAACTGAAAGACTAAGCTAGTGTGACACCAGCTAATTGGACTTTGACTTGGGTTGCAGAGTAGCTTGCAAATGTTTCCAGATGGTCAGGCGCTTGCCTGAGTTCCCAGCACCCTTCCAGCGGGGCGGCTGGTGGGGCACCGAATTTGCTGTCTTGAGGAGACACATGCCTGTTCAGCACTGTCACCTACTGCATTTCAGTTCTGAGCGCACTGAATTCTCGTACGTTCTAGGGAGGCGAGGTGAAATCTCCAAACACCCTCGCTGGAATAACATCTTTCTTTTGATCAGGGTTTCTTTCCAGAGTGAAAAGAAAGGTATTTTATAAAAGTTATTTAAAAATACATTTTTAATAGAATGGCTGGGGCTATTGGCTCAGAACACAGGCACTGGGTTCAATCCCCAATACCAGAAAAACAACAACAACAAAAAAAGTAAGAAAGCACAGAAAAAAATAGTTTAATCTGTAAACATTCTTAAAGGGAAAAACAGGTTAGCTATAAAAGGAGTTATAATTATTAGTGTCAACTTTTATGAATGTGTCATTTCAATTACTGACTACTGATTTATTTTATAGTTTATTTGCCTCAGCTCCAGTCAGCCATTTTTATTAAATGGAACTATGACCAAACTGCAGTTTTCAAATTTGATGTATGGCAGCTAGATATAAATATTATATTGTGAGAGTCAATTTATATTATGTGTTTTTTCTCAATTTTGTATTTTTCTATTATTTTTGCCCCGGGCTAACATTAACAATAAGATGGGTAGATAAAAAATTTATATTTATCTTTTTAAGTTTAAAATGATAGGTTGTTAGTTTGTGTTTCATGAACAACAAAGTTTCATTTAGGACTGACATCTGGACCAGTTTAAGAACTTGTAAAGAAAAAAGTTCAATACTTTTGTTTCAGAGAGATATTTTGGAAATTCAAAGCTGTGTAAAATATAGTTTTTACCCTAACTGAATTAAAAATTTAGTAGAGTGGATTACCATGAGCAGATTTATTCACAGCAGAGAGTTATAGGATCGTAGCCATCTAATGTAGACAGACACTGCTGTGGTGTACATAACTTGATAGATCGGTGTGGCCCAAGAAGAAAGGAATTTTCTCTGGGAATGCCTGAGAAGAGCCTTTTGCACGAGCCAGGTTTTGAAAAGTTTACCTGATGGATAAAGTGGGACAGGGAACCGAGAAACATAGAATGATGTTGAGAATACAAGGAAAAGCAGAGAGGGACAGTGTTTTTCTGTGGCAGTACATGGTGTTGTATGTCTGAGGCACAAAATGGCCCGTGGAGCATGGCAGGAAATTGGGAAGGGAATTTGGGTCAGGGTCTTAGTGTTGCACGTGGAGCAGTTTGGATTTCATGCCGTAGACAAATGAAGCTCCAGTGTAAGTAAATAACAAAACATCTCTGTAGTCATCTGTAGCGTTTTGTTTTTCTTTAAAAACTTGTAAAGCTTTGCTCAGTGTAAAAGCAACATACATTCTTCAGCCATAACAGGCAGACCCTAGGAGTTTATACACTAGACCACGCACATCTTCCTCTTCACTAACATCACAACCAAGATAACACTATGTGGAGAGGGACTTGGCTATTCCACCAGAAACGGTAGCCACGATCCGCCACTTCAAAGAATATTTTCTATCTGAAGAAATCTAGGCTCTTCCAAATTCACATGTATGTTATACAAATAGATAAGACTTCTGTAACTTGAGATTCCCAGTAAAGAATATTGCCAGAGCAAATTTCTGTGTATACATTTACTTAATCTCTTATTTGATTTGCTATGTCGCATTCCATTGAATTGATATACCATAAATGGGCTTTATTTTTTTTTATTTTGTTGGTTTTGTGAGACAGGATCCTCCTATGTATTTCAGGCTGGCCTTGAACAGGTTATGTAGCCCAGGAAGGCTTTGTATCTACAGCGATCCTCTTGCCTCAACTTCCCCAGTACTGAGATTCCTGGTACGCGTGCCACCAGAGCAGCTGGTCTTCTTGATGGACATAAGGGTCTTCAAAATGGTCTATAATATACAGTACTGCAGTAGACATCGTAATAGTCACTGCTAAAATAGTCACCCAATTATTACCAAAGCTAAATTCAGAGAAAAGGAGTTTCTAGATAAAAGGGTAAGAGATTTTAAATTTTGTTACTTATTAGAAGAAAATAAGTCCTGATTCTGTGGGTCCAGCCAGTTTCTCTTGTTTCCATTTAAACTTCTACTCATCTCTTATCTTTAAATTTATGTTTTTATAAAAAGATAAGCAGTCCAAAGGGGCATGTATTACAGAATAAAATTAATTCACCTCAGACCATTTGATCAAATAGTCATGCTGCTCCCAGGCTCATAAATAGCACCCACCCTTTCTGAGTATGGTACTGATAGTTAGGGTACCCTATGCTAGACACTAACTTCAAGTAAAAAAAAAAAAATCTAAGTACTCACAAAGCAAACATCTCCGCACCCTGCATTTGCCTTAAATTCTCACAAAGACCTTAAATCTTCAGCCCTCTTGTTCAGATCCTGAACCATCAGCGTTGTAATGAGACCAGCCGAAAAAATAAAATGGACACACAGTCTCTTCAATGCCATCGTTTCCATTAACATACTGGACAAAGGGCAGAAAGTTTAAAGACCAATGGACAGAATGACGATATGAGCTGGGCTTTTAACACATTCCTGGGCATTGATCTCCAGGGTAAATGTGTACATTTTAAGCAAAAGTTGTGGGAGGGTTGCTGAAATCTAACAGCCAAGCGGGGCCACTGCTGTTGTGATTAGCAGAGACCTAACTAATGGAACATTTCTCCATAGCTAAAATTATTAGTATTATTATTATTAGTAGTAATAGTAGTAGTAGTAGTAGTAGTAATACTGGCTGGATAAAACCCCCTTCTTCCCTGCCAAAGGTCTACAGCCGATTCTTGAATATGCTACTTTCTATGTAAAAAAGAACTTATCAGATCTAAATGAAGGATTTAGAGTGGGAGGTTGATTCTGAGTTATCAGGTAGGATTCATCATGCTTCCTTTGGTCGCCTCTGCTACCCTTCTTCCCGTCTCCCAACTCTTGGCAGCTGTTTCTGTTCTTTTCCTCTTTAATAGCATATTTCAAGAGTAGAGTCTAAAGAGAGCCATGCAGTGGGTGACATTTCAGATTGGCTTTTTCACTCAGCTAATTCCCTTGACCTCCAGCCAAGGGAATGTATCAGTGCTTTGTTCCTTATTGTTGTGGGGTAACATCATGGGGTAGACAGGTGAGTTCGTTTCACCATTTACCTACTGAAGTGCATTTGATTTCAGTTTGAGAGATTTGCGTACACATTTTTTTGTGTGCATTCATGTTTCTTTAACATAAATGCCCAACCCAAGAGCTGCTAGTGTTAGTGGTAAGTAGGAAGCAGAGGTTGCTTTGTAGGAAACAATCACACTTCTTCTCAGAATTGTAACATTTTACATTTTAGAAGCAATGGATGAAGGATCAAGTTCACCTATATCACTGATACTTAGTGTTATCATAATTTTAAAATTCTAATTATTCTGGTGTAAAAATCACGTGAATATATTTGTAGAAGTCTATTTTGGGTTAACTGTTCTTTTCATTGACATGGACATCTACCTCTCATTAAACATGCTTTGCTTTGACACCTAACATTTCCCTAGATTGATTTTTTTTTTTTTTTTGAGACAGAGACTGGCTTTGTGGTCCAGGCTGGCCTTGAACTTGCAGCAGTCTTCCTGCTTCAACCTCCCTAGTGCTAGAATTATAGGTGCATGCCACGCCACCATGCCTGACATCCTAGACTGATTGTTTCTTCTTTAATCTCTTTCAAAAATATTCTTGCACCTTTTTTCTATTTAGGTCATGTATCTTTCCATGTAAAATCTAGAATAAACCTGTCTATGTCTGCAAAAGAAATTTGCTGAATTTTGATAGCTGTGACACTGAGGAATGCTGTTGGTATTTTAAATCTGTGTTTCAGTTTTGGAAGCAGAGCCATTTTGACTACACTGGTTTGATCTAACAAGGAACTGGATATCTTTCCATTTTCTGATTTCTTTGCCAGTCTCTTTCTCCAGACTACTATAGTTTTTATTTATTAGGAAACAATACCTTTCATCAAGAAAAATTAAATACTTAGGAATTAACCTAACCAAGGAAGTGAAAGGTATTGTTTCCCTAACACCATTTTCCTTCTTTGACTGCACGTGATTTTTTAAATCTCTATTTTATTTAACACATTGTATCCAAAACATTATCATTACATCATACAATCATATAAAATAGTAATTACATTTTACCTTTCTTTTATTTTTGTATTACGTCTTCAAAATCTAGCATTTCACCCTTTCCTGCCTATCTCAGCCTGATGGCTACCTTTCATGTGCCCAAATGCCACATTTGGTTAGTAGCTATTAAATGGAATGGCGCAGATCTAAATTACTCACAATGGTGGCAGTAAATTATCTGTTTAATTAGGAACAAAGCTTTCCCACTTCCTAAAATTTACATCCATTGATAAAAAGAAATAGAAAACAGTCATGTTTCAATTGGAAAATCACTTTTGTGGCCTTTAAAAAACTATTCAGTTTTTTTTCATTCACAGTGAAACTTAGGAACAATTGTTTATGTCTCATTTATAAAACAATCATTTCACATACATGATGTTTTGATACATGTATATATTGTGGAATGGTTAGATCAAGCCAATTAACATATGCATTATCTCATGTACTTATTTTTTTCTGTGTGGTAAGAACATTTATAATCTCAAGAATTTTTAGGACTACATTACATGTTAACTACAGTCATCATATAGTACAGTTGACAAACTTATTCTTCCTGACCAACTACAATTTTGTATCCTTTGTCCAACGTGTCCCAGTGCTGGTCACCCCATTATGTTTATTTTAACTCAATTATTTGAAGCTGGGACTTTTAGGGGGTCCCATATTCATTTTTCACATTCTCAGATTTCTGCTCTAAATCTTTCAACATGTGTGACTTAACACTGTATCTTAGTTTTCCTTGGAAGTTTTGGAGAGTACAAGAGAAAATAATGCTTCTGTTTGATTTATTAACAGAAAATAACAGATGGCTGTGTCTTGTTTTTGCCTTATTTTTTAGGAAGAATATTGCTTAAAATTCCTAAACAAAACGCCTAATTTCTCATATAATGCTTTTGTCTTTTTCCCATTAAGATGTTAAGATAATCATACAAATGTTATAGATTGGTGTTAATGAACTGTGAATTCCTAAAGAGTTTGAGATTATTCACTCAAGCTATAACTGCCTTTTTTGCAATCCCAGCTACCATAACTAAATCATTTCTATTATTTTGCAAGGATAAAAATACCAATTTATCTGGGCCATAACACCAAAAGGGATTTAGGGCACTGAAGGAAAAGTATTTTCAGATACATTCTTTATTTTTCCTTTAATTTTCTTTAATTCTTATTCTCAGTAATTAAAAAACAGATTGGTCTAGACTCACTGTTTATTTACCTCTGCTTTTCTTTAATAAACTCCTTATTTTATAAGTAAAAAACCCTAAGCATTAAGTAGTGGAGTGATGCCAATAATGAGACACTTAGAAGCTGTGTATTGATCTTGCAGAGTTCCATAATATACTCAGTAACAGTGAAGTTTCACAGGATGAAAATTAACCGCTCTGCAGATATGGTGAAAACATCATTTCTTAGCTTGAAAGATCTACTTTTAGGCAAGGATGTTTGATGCTAACCATAAAATATGGGTTCACGATGTTTATTAACGTAAAATTAAATTTTCTCTTGCAGATGTGCTGTTTAAATTTCATCACGAGTTAAGCAAACTTCCCCATCCCTTCTTTTGTTTTTATTTACATTCCTTTCCACTTTTCCCTTCCTCTTTTATTTTGTCCTTTTCTGAAGAGGAATCATCAATGCACTAGATTTTTTAATGATAGACTGAGATGTGAAAACATTTCGCTTTGCATTCATTTCCTAAAATCTGTGTCTGCCTGCCTGAGTGTGCTTCAGCTACAGTTGAGCAAGGTCTCTCAATCCAGGTCAGTCCCTTGGGCTTGAAGTGAAAACTCATAGTCTTCAGCTGCCTTCTAGGTCTGCCTAGGGGTTGAAAAGAAAGAGGAAGGAGAACGAGAAAAGTGTTACCGAGCTGTGTTCTTAAGAAGACCAGCAAATATGTATTAGGATCCCAAGTAAGGCCTGTGCATCGGTCTGCTATTCTCAGCCTGAGATTCGCTTCTACATTTGATTCTAAAAAGGTTGTTGCTGGAAATTATGCTCAGCCCACAGATAATTGCCCAGCACTTGTTATGTGACAGATGCCATTCCAGAGCAAAGCAGACAAAGGGACCTTAGACACACTGGAGGGGAAAAAGTGCTCTAAAAATAACCGCAAGGTACCTGGGACTTCTAGTGAACACAGAACAGATTGCTGAAACATGCTCGGGAACCAAGCCAGTATTTGTTCTTACGTAAACATTGATTAAGATTGATTATTTTTCTGTCTTCTTCCATTAGAGGGTTAGCATTTGAGAGAGAGAGAGAGAGAGAGAGAGAGAGAGAGATTTTATGTCAGTCCTTTTTATTACATGTAGACATCTCAGTGATTGGTGAACTATTAATGGATCGCTTAGAGATTGTCTCCTTATCACTTCAAAACAAGGTGCAGAGTTCAATTAAACTGAGATTATGACAATGAGGCCACAATTAATTCACAGATCTTCAATTACAATCTAGTTTTAGAATCCAAAATATATAATTAAAGAAGGGAAAATAAAATTCAAGAAAGTTATTTTTATGTTGATTTTTTGAATAGACTATAACTGAAAGCAGTTTCAGGCTCAGAATTGACTGAAAAGGGCAGAGAACGCCCCTACACCTCCAGATACTCACGCTTCCCTGGCAGCGCCCTCATCAGGAAGGAGCGGGGATTGCAAGAGGCGAGCCTCCCAGTCACATCACGGTCTTTCAGTTTAAGTCTTTGGCTCACATTCGAGTTCACTGCTCGTGTTGTGCAATCTATGGGCTTTGAATGATGTGTAATGAATACTGTTGAATGATGTATAATGGAAAGTACCCTAAACTATCCATCAGGTAGAGAAGTTTCCCATTCCACAGCTTCTCTGTGCTTTCTCTGTTGGTCCCTCCCTCCCCGTAAGCCTGTGCCTTTTTCTCTTTTGCTGGGGGTAATTAGCTGGGACCACGCAGTATGGAGTCTTTTCCGGTTGGCGTTTTTCACCTGTAGAGTACTTTTACACTTCCTCCTTGTATTTACATGGCTTGGTATCTTGTTTGCATTTCAATATTCCGATTTCAATATTCTGGATATGCCGCAGGTCATTATTCATTCATCTGTTGAAGAGCATCTTGGTTGCTTCCAAGTTTTAACGTTTTATGAATAAACTTTATGTAATCATCTGTGTGGAGGTTTTTATGTAGGCTCCTTAGGGTAAATACTAAAGAACACAAATACTAAAGAACACAACTGCTGAACTATATGGTGAGCATGACTAGCTTTGTAAAACTTGCCAAACTACCTCAAATGGCCTCTCAAATATTCCCACCTTCAAAGAGAAAGAAAGTGTACCTGTTATTCAGCATCCATGCCAGCATTTAGTGATATTAGTGTTTTGGATTTTGGCCATTCTAATGTAGGATACTCCATAAATATCAGAATCTATGCATAGTCAGGTTGTTGCAAAAATTGGTGTATAAAATCTGTGCACATCTTCACAAGTATTTTAAATAATATCTAAATTGCTTGGGCTGGGAATATAGCTCAGCAGCAGAACCCCTGCCTGGCAAGCGTGAGGTCCTGAGTTTGATTTCCAGTACCAATAAATAAATAAATAAATAAATAAATAAGTAAAAAAAGGAAAAAAAGAGAAAAAAAGCCCTCTGAATTGCTCAATACACAGCATAATGTAAATTCAGTTTAATTATTATGATACTCAATACGGTACAAATACATTGTTTTACTGTACTTAAAGCATAATAAGGAAAATCTGTACGTTTCATGCAAATGCATTTTTCTCAAATGTTTTGTTGTTTTTTGTTTAAAGTAATGTTAATACCTTGTGCCTGGATAGGCAGCATCCTGCACTGTGACATTCTTGTATTCGCAAATATTTTTGAAGCATAGTTGGTTAAACCCATGATATGGAATGCACAGATGCAAGAGTCAGTGATCTTTTAAAAATAAAAATTTAATTAGGTCCCTTCTTTGCTTAAAACTCTCAGGCAATTTCCCATGATCCAAATGGAGTTGACATGACCTGTCCTCATGTATAGGCTGCATCTAATGTGTTCCTCTCAGGTCTCCCTAGTGTCTCTTTCTGTCATCCTCTGCTTCTAGGGCCCTGTTTTTCCTTGTCCTAGGTGGTGACTTAATACCCAACAAGCTTGAACTTCTGGTCTTTCTCTTGGCCCTCAGGTCTCCTCAGTGAGTCTGCTTGGTTCCCAGAGCTCAGTCCTTGTCACTGGCTGTCACATCCACCACTGTTACATCTTCCTCTACAGATGTCTTCCCAGCACTTTCCATACCTGAAATTATCTCGAAAAGTTGTCTATATACTTCTCTATTATCAATACATGACTACAATTGTGCATCTTCCAAGAGTTGCGACTTTGTGGGGTCATGTTCTTATTTAGCGAATACTCTAGGTATGCAGTGAATATTTGCTGCAGAAATGAATAGGTAGGTGGTTGTTACAAAAATAATAAAAGTACAAAGCCTCACAAAAGTTGAGCATGGCATTATAAAATGGGGAAGACAGAAAGGGGAAAACATACATAGATACACGGATACACAAAAAAATTTACGTAATTCTTTGAAGCGAAAGTATTCTTGCATAGTTTACTTTTGGTGACTCTTAATAACCTTTTGTTTTAGTTCCTGACACACATAGGATCACTCACTACTCTGCCCGTAATGGGCACTGAAGCCGTTCTTGAAGGCAGCGTCTCTACAGAGGCACCGTCATGCTGTGCAGAATGGACTCCTGCACTTGAGGAGAATTTCACTTCTCCAACTTTTTCTCTTTTTGAGACAGGGTCTTGCTATGTAGTTCAGGTTGGCCTTGGGCTAACTGGGTAGCTCAGACTGGCCTAGAACTCTCAGCAGTCCTCCTGCCTCAGTCTCCCAAGTGCTAGGATTTCACATACACCACCACGCCCGGATCCAACTTTTAAATAATTTCTCAGACTTTCTGGATTCTCTGTATTTGTGAGGCTCTTGCTTTTGCTTTTTAACTTTTTGCCTTATCTGTAAAAAATAAATCTACTTACTGATAAGCCTAATAAACTTACACCGAGAAAGTACTTCTTTGATTAACAGCAGACTACGGAATGATATGTTAAGTGTTTGTTGCAGAAGTGCTTTTGGTGCCAGTGTAAGTAATGTACTAATGATGGATGACAGATTGAAATAACATTTTGGCAGGGCTGAATTGAACTTCAGTTCTTTGAGACTAACGTTCATACTGCAGTAAAGTATCTAAGAGTCACAGAACTGCTCAGGGCCATGTGATGCATGTCACGTATGATTACTAGGTTTTTAGACTTGCGCCTTGCCACACATCTATATAATCAAGACAAATAAAACACACAGTGCTGGTTAAAATGCTTGAAATTTGTTTTGTTTATAATATATTTACTTTGAATAAGTGCTTTTGGGCCAGGGATTCAGCTCAGTGCATAAGCACCTGCCTGGAAAAGCACAAGGTCATGAGTTTGATCCCTGGTACAAAAAAAAAAAAAAAAGAATAAGTACTTTTTCAGAAAATAGATGAGGATTTAAAAAGTAAACAAAGTAATATCTGATAATTGCTACTATTCTTTCTGTCTCTTATTCAGCTTTTTGAGGGTCATCAAATTTGTAGTTATATATATATATAATAAAAATATAAGATCAATGATTATAGATTTGTTGTATTTGAAATGTGAATTATGGGTGTTGTTTGCTTTAAATGAAAATCTTACTCTGATCTTAAATTAAGGCAAGATTGATATTTTATTTTGCTGAGTGACTATTTGAAGTTTTTTGCTACTGACCTGTCAGAGACATTTTAGTGTGTCAAACATATTAAACTTTTAATATTTAATATTTACATTAATATCAATAGAAATGTACTACCATAAATTATATAATATGAAAATTTAAAATATTTAGTACTTTAAACAATAGAATAAATGTGCGAAATTTGAGAGAATAAAAGTTTACATTTTTCTTTTTCTCTCTTTTTATTCTACTGTGTTAAAAATTTTAGAATCCTTTGCTCTGTTGGTAGGAGTGTAAATTACTATAACCACTGTGGAAATCAGGATTGAGTTTTCCCCAAAAACACTAAACATACAGCTACCATTTGGTCCAGCTATACCTCTCTTACGTATATACCCAAAAGAATTAGAGTCAGCACACTGTACAGAGACCACAATACCAGTGTGTGTGGTACATAACTAGCCAGAGTGACTAGTTATGTAAACAGCCTAGGTGCCCCTCAACTGATAAAGGGCATGTATAGACAATGAAATATTCTTTAGCCTAAAAGACAACAAAATCATGTCATTTGGATGAAACCAGAGATTGTTTTATTAAGAGGAATAAGCTAGAATCTGGAAGACATTGCACAGAATCAGGAAAATGTTACACATTTTCTTTCATATATGAAATAAGAGAAAAGGAAGAAGGGAAAGAGGAAGAGAGAAAAGCGAAGAAAGAGGAGAGAAAGATCATGAAAGCAGAATAGAATCTTTCAGGAAAGTGGCGGGAATAGAGAAGGAAAGGGGAGAGAGAAGGGAAGGCAAAGGGCATCTGGTGGGAGGAGATGATCAAAGCATCTTCTATGCATGTATAAACACGTCAGAGCAAATTCACTATCCTGCATATAATATGCGGTAATGAGAAACTTCAGGTGAAATAAACATAACAATATTTATCTGAGCAGTGAACATTTCATGAATTTGACAGCATTCAAAACTGACATTCAGAAAACCTTCCCGTAATAGTGAGGCCAGTGGACTTACACAGGCCGGACCTGGAGGCAAAGCAGAGAATTCACCTGGTTGGCTATAACTTGCCATTTGCCTTAAGTTAGTCTGCAGTGCTTGGAGGAATCTAGTCTAGCACATCTATTGGCTGACATTTTATAATTGTTTGAGACAAAGACTTTTTAAAATAAATATTTCTTCAATTTGCTTTGTCATTTTTTCAGTATATTATAAGAAATCTTTCCAAGTAAAATTTTGGTTTGCTTGTGTAAGAGCTCCAGGCCCACACACAGCCTCAGGCTATGATGGTCTTATTTACTGTAACACTTGTATATTCCCCGAATAAATCTAAGTGGTCCTACAGTAGCCGGCAATCATAGACACCAGCATTGCCGTGAAAAGAAACTTATATGTAGTACTTTGTAGTACTGAGAATGCTAAGCAAATGTCCATTTTTTGTTAGAGTGTATAGCGGTACCTACTGATTCCTACTGTTCACCAGTACTGTGAAAGAGTTTTTTAAAAATGTGCCTTTACTTTGCCTAATTTTTATGTATTTGCTTATAAAATGATCCATGAATGAAAACAAACCTACAAAGAAAAATTCTATATTTTTTGGTACAAATAACCCTGCATTTGGAGACAGCATTTAAAATTCTAGGGCAACGTTTGTCCTGTTTCCATTCTGTACTTAGTATAGGTACTTGGTTTCTAGCACCCCAGGAACTTTTTTTTCTTGATGCAAAGCATTTATTCCAATTTGAACCACATCAGTGTCTTCATGTAAATGTGAGAGGATTATTTTCTCATTCAAGATGTACTTAAATATTCTTGGACATAGCGGGAGACCAGACAGCTGTTCTGTCATTAATGATGGTGGTAGAGCCTGTACAGGAAAATATTTCAGAATTTTAAGCAAAACTATAAGGTATTGTATGGGTATAAAAATCTGGTACTATTTTGTAATTTATTTCAAGAGGAACATTCTAAAAGGGGAACAAATGAAAGCAATCTTTTCAATATAGTTTATCTTATTTCCAAACCTTAATTTCTGTTAATTGACATCATATAGTGAATGTGTTGGAAGATGTCATAACAGATTCATCAATTTTGTAAGTTACTTCTAGGTTCATTTACTTTAGGTTAAGCCTTATTCTTTTTCAAGTCTCATTTAACATGTCACAAATGTGTTTAACGCTAAACTAGACTGTAAGTTACAGAATGGCTCAGGTAAAGAGCAGAGAAAAACTATTAACAGAAAGGCTTTATAGGCCAGTGTGAAGAGCTGTATTTCCCACTTTCTACCTCTTTACAGACAACCCTTGTCTTCTCTTCATCCCAGGGTGCTTCCCAGAGTGAAAAGAGGCCTGAAAGTGGGAGGTTTGGGCAGACATCGTGGATTTTTCAAAGAGTTGTATTTCTGGGTTTGCCAAGCCCTGGGCTGAAATGGTGAGTGAAGAGATTAGAGCAGCTCTGAGGTTTGGATATGGTCTCCCTCCCAAAAGTTCATGTGATAGAACCTTTAAGAAGTGGACCTTGGGATATGTGTGATAAGAAGGATTAATGCTTCCCTTGTGGTGTATTCTCATGCTTAGGTCTGAGGAAAGGTTATTGTAAACAAGCTTGAATTCTCCCCTGAATTTCTCTTCTGCATGAGCAGTTTCAACTTTTCTGTACATATGCCCACCACGATTCCACCTGCCACGCTGCTCTCTCCAGAGCTGAGCAGATGTCAGAAACTGTTAACTAAATCAAGTTCTTTTCTTTATGAAGTGTTCAGCCATGAGTATTTTATTACATCCACCCCAAAAGACATAGCAAGAGATAAGGGAACTAGTGTGTTAATCTACTCAGTAGGATAAGGGACTTTGGAGAGCTGAGAGCTGACCTCTCAATCTGGGGCTGTGGAGTTAATGGACTCAGTACCACTGGTCTGTAGTGTCTTTTATAGTGGAGAGAAATGAAATCCCTCATCTGAGTAAATTATAGCTTTAATTCAGATACACACAGAGTATCAAAGTTATGAACTTATTTCTATAATGTTTAAAGTCACAGAATCAGTGTTAGAATGTTAAGAAAGTCAAGATAATTGTAGACAATTATTCTGTTACAGTTAAAGCCAAGGCCCAGAGACTAAAGGGGTATGTCCACACTACATCATTAGTTATTGTCTGAGCTAACTAATAGACACCAATATTATTCAAATGGTCACTAATTCTGTTTCAGCTAACAAAGCCAAAAAAATGGTTTTTGGAAAATTAAAGTCTATAATGTCATTTACACTTAAAAGATGATCTATGCTTGTCTGTGTTTGAATATTTGTCTTCTGACTATAAAGTTTTGAGATTTTATTATCCATACTTGCAAGAATCAAAAAATACAAAGTGGATTACTAAGAACACTGGATTCTATTCCTAGACTTCCTGGTACAAATGTTCTTCAGTTGTCCCACTCTGCTAGCACTTACGGGTCATGCCTGGAACACTCTGCACAGTGGATAGCATGACCAGTTCACACTCATGGGAAGTGGTGCTCCAGGAGCCAAAGGTAGGAAATGTTCCCCTCTCTCGGTGGCAAGTGCAGGACAGAGCTCCCAGGAAGGAAGAAAGAGAACACTCTGACCTTGAAATGTGTCCTGAGAAATCTTGAATTCTGAAACTGTCACTTCTATTTTCAGCTAAGCTTATCAAAGCACAATAAAATAGTGTTAAAAACGTATGTTTACAAAAACAATTTTCAGTTTACTTCATGTATTTTTCTTGAAGAATCACTAACAAAAACAGAGGTTTTATTTATAATTGTGGCATTTGATAAAAAAAAAAAAAAAAAACTAAAGACAACAGGGCTGGGGATTTAGCTCAGCGGCATAAACACCTGCCTTGCAAGCAGGCAGTCATGAGTTCGATCCCCGGTACCGATAAAAAAAAAAAAAAAAGAACTATAACTGGGATTTATTGCCCACGAGAAAGGCAAATGTGCCCATATGGCTGAGGCACGTGTGCTATTATTCCTGTGACCAATTAATATAGCACAATGTAAGTAAGGATGGCGCTGTTGATCCATCAAGTACAGATGAAAGGTCTGACACTTCAAGCACTGCTGGAAGCATCATGGATATAGAAAACCATGAAAATGTTCTTGTCCTTGGGACCTTAATACTGATAGTCCTCGACATAGGAAGTTTATACACTATTTCTAAGTTTAAAAGTGAAATGTATTTGGTGCAAATCTTTATTGATTTTGAATTTTGATCTACTCCTGGGTTGGTAATACACAGTGCAATACTCACGCATTGTGCTGGGCAGTGGCAGGGGGCACAATTCTCCAGCCAATCACTTAGTTGTGATGGGAATAACTGAGATTGAATTGTGTTATGTTGGGCTGGGGATTTAGCTTAGTGGCATAAGCAAATGCCTGGCAATCACGAGGTCCTGAGTTCAGTCCCTGGTACAGGAGAAAAAAATTGTGTTATGTTGCTGTGCTCTGATGTTTGATAGGTTAGGTGTATTGCAGGCATTTTTTGACTGCCAATACTTTCAATGTACCATGAGTTTATTTATTTAATACTTTCAATGTACCATGAGTTTATTGGGATATAATCCTAACATAAATTGAGAAGTTTCTGTATATAGTTGAATAGAAAAGACACCAAATACTCAGAAATCAGTAATTTCTGAATTAATTTCTGATCTAACTTTATATACCCATATAGACTGGGCAGTGAATCCACAGGTGTGAGAAAAGATGGATGAGGAAGTTACGAACTTTTGAACCAACTTATCTTTAAACTGTTTCCTGTGCTCTAAGGCAGCTTCTACAGGGTGGACTGAAGCCACAGAAAGCTTGTTCCTCATTCCTACTTAATGCGAACTTTGATAGCAGTGACCATGACAGTGTGATGTCTGAAGAGTGCCACTTACAGCTCTTCCTGGGCAGTGGACTGCTCTGAAAGGTCAGAGAGCCTCTTCTGTGGGTGACCGCACTTCTGACTCTCTTGGGAAAGTGCTTCTTTAGAGACAAGCTGTCTCTCACTTCCTGTTGCCCTGTGGTCATCATCACCTAATTTACATAATAAACATCTCTGTTGCAAGTCAGCTGACCTTGTCCTGTGATAGACAGGACCATGCAGAGTAGCCTGCACATAGTGGCCCAGCCCCTGCTCCCCAGCATAATCTGCAGCTTGGCGAATAGTCCCGGCAACCCTGGAGCCCACAGGTAGCCACAAAGCATGGTCCTTCTCTCTCTCTTTTTGGCAGCCGCATCCTTTCAATTCAACCATTCGACTCTTCTGTCTTCTCATCTTCTTACCCACACTGTGCTGTGCTATGTTCCTTTCTGCGTTACTCCAAGGGGCACCTGCCTGACTCCCTTCTATCAGTTTATTTTTTCTTTCCAGTCCATTCCTTCGGTTATCAGCAAAAGTAAATATTTCGTAGCAGCTGATCTGATCATGGCTCTTTCTGGCTCTGTGGTCTCTGGGATACTCACCCTGGCTCCCTCTACCTTACCCCTGGGCATTTCTTCAGAGCTTAGCTATCTGGGCTGTGGTGGGGTGCTTTGGGAGAGTCACCCCGGTGCGAGTGGCTGTGCCCGTGCTGCCAAATCCTCTGTGTTGTGTTTGGCAATGTTCAGTACTTGTGCTTATCCTCCATCCACTGCTGGCAGTGTGAAATTATTTAGGGTCAGCGGGGAGCTGGCAGCAAGAGAGAAAAGAACCCTAACAAATACTCTACTGTTCGCATTTCATCTTAGTCTGTGCTGAGGGTAATGCCTGATCTCTTAATTCCTTCACCCAAATAACCAGCTGGTAAGTAAAAAATAGACTTAGTTTTCAATAGCTGATTATTAAATTAATTTTTCTTGAATCTAGGGATTATGCAAGTGAGTGCTTATCTAATATTCCACTTGCACGATATCCAGAATATTTACAAAATAGCAGGGTAACACTTCTAAAATATTTTTAAGCATAAACAAAATACTATGTATAAACTCTCAAGAAAGCCAGAATTTATTCACATATGATCTGTACAAATAACATCATGATTATGCTAAATAAGTCTGACTTATAAATATTATCTATTTTGCAAATAATAGCTGACAGTAACTTTAGAAAAATAGAAATGAATGAAAACCTCTCACTTACAAGGATGTACTCAGAATATAGTAAAAGTTGACTGAGTATTAAACATAAGCCTTTCTTATATTTCAGACACGAGAAAAATATTATACATACAAATTGGTTTATGAGAAAATTTTGCTTCTTTATAACTATTACCCCAAATTCAGATAAAGCTTATCTTGTAGTTTGTGAGCATTTAAATATAAATGACAACTTCAGGGTTCTAGAGAATTAAAAACAGCCAGCTTTTAAAGTTATGAAACCAGTGGAGAAGCACAGGCAGTTAATTAGCATGAGAACATCCGAAGACAGTTACAAAGAAGTTGAGATCTGTAGTCTGGGCTCTCCTGAGTTTTCACAGTGAAAACAATTTAAAGTAAGATACCTCAAACACATGTGTCAGTCTTTGAATTGTATAGCATTTAAAAAGACACATTACAACATATTTTTGTACAGAAGTCTTATGTTAAAGAATGTAATGGAAACCAGTGTGACCCATAAGGGTGTGCTTTGACAGCATTATGTGAAAATCTCGGTAAAGAGAAACCGTTAAATTTTAGGTATAGTTGGTATTTCTTGTTTCCTGGTGGGTGCCTGTCATCTCTTTCAAAGACAAAGAAAGGAAATAAATGCTGGCAAGTGCATAGTTGAGTTACTGATGACTTCTACCTTTTTTCCACTCAAAATTCAACACCGCCAGTAAATAGTGGCTGCTTCTCCAATTGCGTCAGTCACACAGCATAGAGACCTCCTGCTGAGTCCGGGGATTAAGATGGACATCTTGGTACAGAACCCCAGTAATTCATTCTCCTGTTCGAGGCAGCTCTTCCCTACTCAGCCTTTTCCATCAATAGGAGGTCATTTAAGAGAACTCGTGGCTGTGTCTACTTTCTCTCGCTCACAGAAGAGTTTAGCCAGTCGTAGGAAGGGTGTATGTGTCTTCTAGCACATTTACTCCTATTTTTCTGCTTCCCTCCCTCCCTTTCACATATTTTCTTGTCCTTTTGCCTTCCACCATTAGACTGTAAGAAGGGCCTTGACAGACGGTGTCCCCTCTATGCTGGACTTCCCAGCCCCCAAAACAGCAAGAAACAAATCTGTTTTTCCTAAATTTTCCCGTCTGCAATATATGGTGACTGCTTGTTTAAATTCTTCTTGGTATCCATGTATTTTAATTTCTTTCCTCTGGGAATGGGAAACATGAGGGTCTTAAGACCTACTGCAGGGAAAGGTCAGATAGGATTTATTGCCTGCTTTCCGTGATAAATGTGAGAGGAACTGTGCTCTGCTTCTGATCACTTGGGAGAGATAGCAAAGAATGTCACGCTCCTGCAGTTTTCTCAGATTCCTTCAGGTTAAAATAGTCAGCATGCCCAGGTGCCAGACTCTGGGGAAGCAACTCCTGTGCCCCATCAGATGTGCACACTCACAGAGAAGCCTGTGCTTACCCACAGATGGAAACTGATAGACAAAAGCTTCCCCTTGGGGCTTCCAGGTGTACAGTACCAAGAGGAATTTAGGAGGTTTATCAGAAGCTCTTTTGCAAGCTCAGTAGAGGTGTCCTTAGATTAACACCGCCCCCTCCTCCCGGCTTATCTAACTCCTCACCTCTGACTCCTGGAATCCCATTCCCACACACAATCCTTTGGCAGCTACACCTTTTTTACCTCAAGCTCACCTTCAGAGAAATAGCACAATTGTTATAACTCATAGAATAGTTAGGATTAAGGGCATATTTTTAAAAGAGAGAGGCCAGGTCACTTGGTCAGCTTCTTCTCTCTTATTACTTGTGTTAAATAATAAACATTTTTTTTTCATGATGAGTATGAAGATCATGAGCTAAGGGTGAGAAAATTTAAAGTTTCTGCCTACTGACATGGCTAGATGATATGACCACCCTGGACAGCTCCCCTCGTCTTCCTGTAGGACGTAAGTATCTTCTTATCTTTTTTGGATTTTCTGTTACTTGTAGCCAAAATCATTTGTAGGGAAAAAAATGTACTGGAAGAAACATATCTTAAGATATTGATTGAAATCTTGCATTTTTATAAAAACCTTCTACTTCTTCTCCTGTGCATGCTGGAGGAGCCTAATCTGTACTCTTGCTGATAAATTCAGGAACCACAGGAGTGATAGCTATTTATCACTCTTGGATTTGCCCAGTGATTTTCTCCTACCATTTGCTTACTTTCTGTATTACCATTTATTTTCTATAATATGAATCAGATAGACACACATGCACACAAATAACGTGTAGTATACATAATGACACACCCAGATTTCTTGTGTCATTGTCCTTAAGGATTCTGAAATATCTTTTATTTTTCACAAGAACTTTTCCTATATGACATATTTGTTTTTCATTTATTTAGCATTATTTCTCAGCAAGAGTGCAGTAGTTTGCAAAAATGCACAACACAAAGAGATGTTAGATAACTACACCTCGGTTTATTCTTTCTGTTTAAAATTCAGTCTCATTCTGTGGAATCAGAAATGGAAAAAGAACAGTTGTGTTTTGTGCACTTGAATCCTGAATACACGTTTGCTTTAGGGTTTTGTCTGGTTTTGGAAGCTGTAGCGGTATAGCCTCAAGGTACTGCTGCCAAGAAAAATCTACCCAACAGGAAATGCTTCATTAAACATAAAACTTTCTT
The DNA here is from genome assembly GCA_004027455.1 of Hydrochoerus hydrochaeris. Classification (NCBI taxonomy): domain Eukaryota; kingdom Metazoa; phylum Chordata; class Mammalia; order Rodentia; family Hydrochaeridae; genus Hydrochoerus; species Hydrochoerus hydrochaeris. The sequence goes on from PVLA01008263.1 coordinate 51,909, forward strand.
TTGTTCATTAGGATCTTGCCAGATGGGAGTTCAGTATTTTCAAGGCAAGCACCCACATGGAATTCTGTTTCTGATGTTGATGAATGACTGCCTTCATTCTGAGATGAAGGTTTCACTACAAGTATTCAACAAATGCCAGTTCAGGGTGGGATGATGACTTTGGTTGATACAGAGATCAGAAAATGTAAAGACAGTTCTGTGGTTGAGTACAGGCAGGGAAGGTGTCTCTTAGTTACTTTCTCATTGCTGAGACACAACACCCAATAGCTACAACATAAAGGAAAGGCTTATTTAGGAATTTAGTTTGTAGAAGTTTTAGTCCAGTCTTCTGGCTCCAAGGCAGGGCAGCATGGCAAAGGGCATTGAAAGAGGAGAAATAGTGCAAACAATGGTAGCAGGAAGCAGGAAAATTATGGGGGGAGAGATGGAAATACAACCCCGAGGTTACACATCCAGTGTCCTACCTCCTCTGACCAGGATTCACCTTCCAACATCATGTTTAGCTACAAACTCTAATCCACTGATGAGTATCATGCCCTGTGACCCAATCCCTCCCCACAAAGTCCTACCTATGCATACATGAGGCTTCGGGGGGATCACTAGTTATAAACCATACCAGGATGGAACACTTGGCTACCAATCAGAGGAAGGGAGAATGAACACCAAGACATCTGCTCCACCTTAGATTATGCTGCCTCCACAAGCTACCTGACTTTGGTGCTTCTTATGTTCATGAGCTTCACTGGAAACCCTCACCTATTTCTCCACCAGGGTCACTGGGAGGCAAACAAACCATTCATGTTTTAGCATTTCTAGAGTCCCTCCTAGGGCAGGTGCAGTGCTAAGTATTTCTCTTTGTTTTGTGTTGCATCATGGAAAGACAAATAGGTAGCTATTTACAATTATGTGTCAATTGGCAATGGGTGTATGGTTCAAGAAATACATTGCTAGTTTATTTCATGATTGCGCAAATATCCTAAATATACTCACTCGGACCTAGATGGTATAGCCTACTACATGCCTGTGCTGTGTGTTGTGGTCTCCTGCCCCTAGGCTTCAAACCTGTATAGCATGTTACTGTGTTAAATACTGTAAGTATCCATTAAACAGTGGTATTTCTGTATTTAAACACATGGAAATATAGAAATGGTAAAACTATGAAAAACAAAGATAAAATTGTTTAATCAACATCACCACGAGCATGTGAATAATGTCTTGCATCACAACACTAGGTGACAGATAATTGTCAGCTTCATTATAATCTTACAGGACCACTGCTGTACATGTGGTCTATTATTGGCTGAAATGTTGGTTATGAATCATGACTATATGTATTTGTAAAAAATGAAGTCAATAATTTTCTTTGGTCACTTAGTAGACAGTACAACTGAAATCCAAGGACCACTTTTTTCTGGCTTTTCATTAGGGTTTAATGCTTAAATTTTACTGATTTAATGATTATAATTTTGCTTGGGAGAGCCAGTCAAAACTGGGTTCAAATTCCAACTGTACCCATGTCTGGCTACAACATTAGATACACAACTTAGTGTTAGTCTCCTCTGTTTTACCATCCAAAAAAAGTAGCTATTTCTTCTTGTGGTTTTCATTTTAGTTTCTCTGATTATTACTGATGTTGAGTACCTTTCTGTACTCTCTTTGTCTGTCAATATGTCTTTGAAGAAGTATTTGCTCAAGTTCTTTGTCCATTTTTGATTTGATGTATTAGTTTAAAATCACAATGAGGTATTATATTCATTTTAAAAAAACAGAAGATAACAAGTGTTGAGGATATATAAAATTTAGAACTCTTGAATGCTGTTGATGGGAATGATAGTGCTACAGTATGGAGTTTCTTTTGAAAACTAAAACTGAAATTGTCATATAATCTAATAACTCCACATTTGAAGCAAGCTTATCTCAGTGTTTAAGAGAAATCAAAGTGGGATCTCAAAGAGATACCTGTACTCCTGTGTTCACTGGAGTAGTATTCACAAAAGCCAGGATAGAGAAATAAAGAATCAACCTAAATGTACATCCAACAGATGGGGAAATGTGAAAATGTTTGTACAATAGACCGTTATTCAGCATTAATAATAAGAACAAGAACACCTCTTCCATGATGAAACATGAGGACATTACGCCAAGTGAAATACCACAGCTGCAAGGACAAATACTGTGTGATTCCATTTATATGAGTTACCTAAAAAAACTTGCAGAAGTAGAAAATAGAATGGTGGTTGCCAGTGGCCAGGTGGAGGGTGAGGTGGAGAGTTGCTGGTCAATAGCTGTACAGTTTTATACAATGAGATGAGGAAGTTGGAGAAATTTGTGTACAGTTAGCAATTTATAATTGTGCCCTTAACACTTTGTTAAAGGGCTAGACCATTCTTACGGCAATTAAAAACAAAACAAAATGATAAATCAGCTATGAAACAATCTTGACTTCAGAATTGCTTTGAGTGGAAACTTTTGTTCAAGTAAAGAATTTTGTGGGGTGCTTAGCACATGATAAGCTATTGGTACACTGTGACCCTTATTGCTCTTATTGTGTGGTGCATTACCTAGAACACCTAATTTTTAACTAATTGGTTTTTGTCACTATTTAGAATGATATTGGTAGTGAGCTTGTTGTATATGGTTTTTACTGTATTGAGCAGTGATCCTTCAATACCCAGTTCCATCTAGAATTTTGTCATGAAGTGATGTTAAATTTTGTTGAAGGCTCTTTCTGCATCAATTTAAATGATCATATCACTCTTATCCTTGACTATTTATGTGGTATATTACATCTATTGACTTATAGGCATGTCATATCATTCTTACATCTGTAGAATGAAGCCAATCTGACCATGACCTTTTGGGTTTTTTTTTGTACTGGGAATTGAACTCAGGACCTTGAGCTTGCCAGGCATGTGCTTGTGCTGCTGAGTCATATCACTGGTCCAATAGTGACCTTTTGAATGTGTTGTTGAATTCAGTTCACAGGTATTTTATTAAGGAGTTTTACATCAATATGTATCAAAGATACTTGTCTATAGTTTTCTCTTTTGTAGTATCATTATCTGGTTTTGATATCAGGCTGATGTTGGCCTTTGATAGTGAATTTGGAACTATTTCATCCCTTTTTGGTTCACTGAATAGTTTGAGGACCACTGGTGTTAGTTTTTTAAAGGTGTTGCAGTTAGCGGTTGTGTAGAGAACAATTAGAGTCAGGACATGGAGTTTATAATATTATTTTATGATGGTCACCCAGAGTTAACACAAGAAAATGCAGGAAATTTACCCACAATACCAAAGACATAGAATATTTAGCCAAGGGCCTGAATCCCACAGCAATGTCCCATGTGAGTCCAGATGAAGACCCAGAGCTCATGACAATGCCTCCCATGAGTCCAGCTGGAGGTCTAGAGCCCTCAAGAAGGACTCACACCAGTCTCTTTTACGGATCTGTGCTGGGAAGGCCCAATGGTCAGTGGTGGAAGCTAGAAAGTCTATGCCAGCAGGGTGAAGGAGCTGTTCTGATAGGTTGAGTGTTCTACGCTGGAGCCTAGAAGTCACACTCACAACAAGACCAGAGCTGTGCTGAAAAGCACCACAGCCATCCTCAGCAATACGGAGGCCCCGAGCTCCTCTGACAATAAGCACAGTCAAGTACATGCCGGGAAGCCAGTGTGAGGAGTTCATCCTGGAGACCAAGCTGCACACGTCTTCCCCTCTGGAGCCAGGAAGCAATGCTAGATGTGAGGACCAGAGCTTCTCTAGGAGAACCTAGTAGGAGAACCCACAATGCCTCAAAACCTCAAGGCATAGCTTCTCCTTTTCCATATCTCTATTTATGCTGGCAAATTTCTTCAAATGGAACATCTATGCTAAGCCCTCTGCTGATTTAATTCCACTGGTGTTAAGTTGACCACCAGTTTTTAATCTATAACTAAAGGTCTAATGGAACTCAGCAGTGAGCCTATTGCTTCCTGGGATTTTTTTTTTTTTTTTTTGGTTAAGAGACATTTTATTATTGCTTAAATCTTTTTTTAAAATTTTATTTAAAGAGAAAAAAAGCAAAACAAAAAAAGAGATAGAAAAATACAGAATTTCAGAAAAAAAATAAGCAGTAAGAAATCACTAGTTGACAAATTACATACTGTCTTCTTAGTCCTAGTTGTTAAAGTTACAAAATTACAGCATACAAAGTGGACATTCAACAGTGAGGCTGCAAAGAAGTTCAATGATCCAGTAACAACTTAGCAACATGGTTATCAATCCTACACACTTAAACATAGATGCAGCCATGTCCTCTAGAGAACTTTCTTTTCTTCTTTTTACTTTTTAAGTCCATTATCTGTTTAGTTATATCCTGTTTCAGGTTGCTCAGTACCTTACTGACTTGTTTTGTTGTTGTTATTTACTTTTTAATCACCTTATATAATTCTGTTTCCTTGTTTTTGAGTTTCTCCTCATCCATGCTCCATGGATCAGCTTTGGTGGAGTTGGGAGATTTTTGGAGGTATTTTGTTACTTTGTTATCTACTTTTGTTTTTTGTTTTTTTTTTGAAGGTAGGAAAATACAGCAGAACAAGACAGAACAAACCCATGCAACGGCAGTGCAGTGAAACTACCACAGAACCTAACAGCAGGTCACCAGGACACAAGCAAAGGGCACAATAGTACATCCTATTCTGTTCACATTAGCTGTACTTTCCATCAGGTAGAGGAAAATGGAAGGAAATATCGAATTATAAAAACAGAATATTGAATAGAGCAGTACCATTAATCAAAACTGAGCAAAACAGCGATAAAAATATTTGCCTTCAAAGAGATGGTAGAAGGAAATTCCCCTTACTTGCCACAGTGCATACGTTCATCCTCCCAAGAGATACTTAGACCCCCGGTGCCGACTTCATAACGGGGTGGGGGTGGTGTCTGATCCTTAGCCCACACCCCGGCAGGGCCCCCAGCTGCTTACCAGGGCGGCGAGTAGGCCGCCTGTTCTCCCAGCTCCCAAAGTTCCAACCTGCTTAAATCTTTTTGCTTGTTATTGATCTATCAAAATAATAATCTATTTTGCTTGCTGTTGTTATGTATTTATTAGTTCCATTTTGTTAGTTTGTATATATCTAGAAATTTATCTTTCTTGGAGGTTATTTTATTAAAATATCAGGTTTCAAAATGGTCCCTAATAATCTTATGGATTTCAGTGGTGCTTGTTATAATCATCTTAATCAATCTTGTTGACTTGGGTATCTCCCTGTCTCTGTCTCTGTCTGTCTGTCTGTCTCACTCTTTTGTTTAGTTTGGGTAACAGTTTATTGATCTTGTTTATCTTTTCAAAGAACCATCTCTTTGTTCCATTAACCCTGTGTATTGTCATTCAGTCTCTGTCTCATTCATTTCAGTTGTGATTTTTACTATGTCTTTCCTTCTGTTGGATTTGGTTTCAGTTTGTCCTTATTTTTCTATAGTGTTGAGATGCAGTATGAGTTTTTATTTTTAATTTGAAATCTCTCTCATTTATTGCCTCAGGCACTCACAGCTACCAACATCTTTCTGACAATTGCTGTTGCTGTGTCTTAGAGATTCTGGCATGTTGTATTTCCACTCAATCCTAGGAATTTTAAAGTTGCCTCCCTTTTTTCTTCAATGACCCAGTTATTGCTCAAAAATGAATTGTTGAGTCTCCACGTGTTTGCATAGTTTCTGTAGTTTCTTTTGCTGTGGATTACAATTTTCACTCTATTATGCTCTGGTAAGATACAATAAAATTTTTAGTTTTTTTATTGCTTTATGGCTTAAATTATGGTTTATTTTGGAGAATGTTCTATGCATTGCTGAGAAGAATATGCATTCTGTAGTTGTTGAATGAAATGTTCTGCGAACCTCTGTTAAGTCCACTTGATCTCTGGTAGTTTAACTCTGATGTTTGTTGATTTTTTGTCTGGATGATTTATCTATTGGTCAGAATGGAGCACTTAAGCCCCACATTATTATTGTATTGGGACTTACGTGTCTGTCTGTGTCAAACAGTGTTTGCTTTCTGAAGCTGAGCATATGAATGTGTGAAGTGTAGGTGTTTACCACACTTCTATCTTCTTGGTAGATTGCTCTCTTTATCAGTATACAGTGGTCTTCTTTGTCTCATCTAAGTTTCTCTTGAAGTCTGCTTAGTTAGATACGAGTGCAGTTACTCCTGCTTACTTTCAGCCTCCATTTGTATGGAATATTTTTTCCATTGTTCTGTGTATGTCTTTGTAGTAAAGTGTTTTTCCTGCAAGCAGCAAAGAACTAGGTTTTATTTTTAATTTAATTTAATTTAATTTAATTTAATTTAATTTAATTTAATTTAATTTCTTATCTCTCTTTCTCTCTCGTGGTCCTGGAGATTGAACCCTAGGTCTTATTTTTTAATCAAATCTGCCAGTCTGTGTCTTTGAATTGGAGGACATTCCAAGCATTATAGAAATGTATTGTTGTTTTATTGTTTTCCAGTGTTTGATTTTTTCCCCATAATAATACTTTGTCTACTCTTTCTTTTTTATGTGTAGGATTCCTTTAAGTGTCTCCCATAGTGCTGACGTAATGGTCAAGAATTTCTTCAGTTTGTGTTTAACTTGGGAGATCTTAATTTCCCCTATTTGAAGAATGGCTTGGCTGGGTATAGTGATTTAGGTTTGACATTTATTTTCTTTCAGGGCTGGAAATGCATTGTTGTATGTCCTCCTGATCTTTGGGGATTTTGCAGGGAAGTCTAAAGTTATTCTGATGGGTTTGCTTCTATAAGTGACTTGGCATTTCTCCCTTGCCACTTTCCTGTCCTTTGCGTGTTCTCTAAACTTGCCATTTTAGCTAGAATGTCATGTGGGTGAGGTGATTTTCTGGTTGTGCCCTTTTAAAGTTCGAAATGCGTCTTATATTTGGATGTCTACATATTTGCCGAGACTTGAGAAGTTTTCTGTTACTACTTCATTAAATAGCTTTTCTGTGCCATTCATCTGAAATTTCCTACTCCCCAAATTTTTAAGTTTAAGCTTTTGACTGTGCCCTAATGTTCTTGGATGTTTTGTTCATGATTTTATTTTTTTTCTTCGTGTCTGCCTCAACTCTACCTTTAAGCCTCATGCTCTGTCTTCTGCTTGGCCCTGTCTAGTTTTTGAGGCTTTCCACTGAGGTTTTGATTTGGCTTACTGTGCTTTTTCTTTCCTGAATTTCTGTTTAACACTTCCTCAGAATCTCTATCACTTTGTTCAATTGTTTCTTCACATCCTTCTCTGCCCTTCCCTTGCATTGTCTTCCTTAATTTATTCAGTTATTCATTTGTATCTTTTTTGAAGTCATTAATCATTTTATAAATCAGTCCTTTGCAATCTTTGGCACCTCATGCATTTTGATATCTGCATTCAGTTACTGCTCAGTTATGGGCACTTGGGAATCCTGTTGCTTTGTTTTTTCAGACTTCTTGTGTTTCTGTATGGAGCAATTATACCACCATTAACAATAGAAATCAGCAATACTGGCACAGAGTAAGCTAAACAGCTAAGAATTAATAAGGTTATAGTAATTATTATAAAAAGTGCAGGTGTAAGGAAAGAAAACAATGGGAAAAGTAATAAAATTTTAAAAAGAAAGCAAAAGAAGACAAGAGCAGGAGAGAAAAGTGAAATTAAAAATCCCGTTAAGGAATAAAAAAATATGTAGAATTAGGTAAAAAAAAAATAAGAGAAAAAATAAAAAGGAAAGAAAAAAATGACTAAAGCAAGGAATATAAAACAAAACCTCCCCCAAAGGGAAAAAAAAGTAAAAAGAATTCTTCTATGCTGAGATATTTGTGGAAGCAGTTTTTTCTAGGATCTGTAGTCTTGCACCCCAGCGCACCTAGAGGAGGCACAGTGAGCCAGACTGTGGCCTTCAGAGCTTCCGTACCGCATTCCTACTGCGTGAGTACGGACTCCTGGTCTCCCTGCTCCGTGGGCAGAGTTAGTCAGTGGTGTGCTTCCTGCCCCAGGGCTGGATTTACTCCAGAGCCTTTATCCTTTGTTCCATTTGTGGACTCAGAGCCACTGCTGTCTCAGACCACAGTTGCTTGGTATCCTTTGGGCTCACAAGGTCTTCTGCCTACGCAAGTGGCCCACTGTCCCCATACATTGAGATCTGGCAAATGTCCAAGCAGGATTATATCACTGATCACATTGGCAAGTACTGGAAGTAGCCAGGGAGGGGACACAAGCTGTCCGTGGGACTCAACGCCACACGTACAAACCCGGCCCTCTCAGAAAACTACACACAGCCAGCCTGGCTTCTCATCCCAGGGGCGGGACCACTGTGTGTCCCCAGCCTGAAATACTGCTTAAGCTTCTCAGGGGACTGTGACCAGCCCTTCCCAGTCTTCACAACTGTCTTTTATGCTCCAAGGCCACCCAGTGGCTTTGGTAAGGTGACTTCAGAGACTCTGAGACATAGTTGTTATTCTGTGCTTTCTGATTTCTGGAGTAACTCAGTCTTACACAATAAACCCCTTTTCAAACGTGGATCCTGCTTGGCCACTCCAGCTATGGCAGATGCTAAGTGGATTTCTTGTGCAAAGCTAGCCTGCCTGTGGAGAGGGTCACTTTCAGAGTAAAGTCCCACACTGTATCTGCAGCCTGAAATAACTGTGGCTTTTCCTTGGGGGCAGCTCCGAAGGTCCATAGTTTATTATGGTGGTGCCAACCCTCTCTGGGCTTCCCTTGTATCTTCGGAGTCAGATTGCCCTCCCTGGAGCTGGGATTAGCGTTCCAGATGATTTCATTCTTTTCTCTGTGCTGTCTTCTGTCTCCCCATGATGTTTAGTTTTCCTCTTGCTTTTAAAAGTGCTTTTCTTTCTCCTCACTAGGTAGTTGATTCCCAGGTGCCTAAATTCCAGGTCCTACAGAAACGGTCATTTGCTGCCAGTTTCTACTCTGGCTTCTTAATCTTCTTCCTTTGCTTTCCTTTTAGAGTTTATGCAAATAGCTTATATTTTACTTTATTCACTGGACTATCAAATCCTTTCTGAAATAAAAGAATAAAGTACAGGCCTTATAAATGGGTCCTTCCTAGGGAAAGAGCGCCGTGTGCATTTTAATTCATGGGAATGTCTTTTTCCTACTATGCAGTGCGGCGTCTTACTTGAGGTGCTCCACACTCACAGATGTTGTCTGCATCTTAGAACTCTGGGCCAGAATCGATTGACACGTGATAACCAGGGATAGATATATAAGTAGGTTGAAGAGACAAGAATCCAGGGTAAGTCAACTTGTGTTCCTCACTGAGTGGCAGAAGAAAATGAGACTTCATGGGGCAGACATGGTATATTGGTGTGAGAGAGATTACAAGAGGCTATTTTGTTTGCTTTAATTTCAGTAGTGCATTTTGGATTATGAAGCAACAGATCAATTCGATAAAAATAAGCTACTTTTATTGTGTTTTTTGTGATTTAGGAACTGGGCTAGGTATTATTTATTATATACATTAGTCTTAATATGATTTATGATCTTCTTAATCAAGTATTTTCATTTCCTCTCAATAGAAGATGAAACTGAAGCTCAGAATATTAAACAATTTTTCTAAGATCTAAAAGTGTATAAAGTCTACCCTTCTTTCCAATATTCTTTGCAAAGAGCTCATCTTATGCCAAAATTTATGCTGTCAGTCAATCACTGCAGCACATCGCTGGCCACGTTCCGCACTCTTACTTGAGCAGAGAGTTCAGAGACTGTGAATAATAGTTGTGTTAATAATAAGGCAAATAAATTTAGATTGTCATACATGACTGACTCAGGAGATAATGAAAGATATGTTTGGGCCTGTGTGTGTAAAAATAAAGTCAGATATTGTATCTAGATACAGAAGAAAAATCACCACATTCATCAGATTCTTGTTTCTTATAAAAGTTAAGAGTAAACATATTAACTTTAATAAAGCTTAATGCTTGTCTATTAAGAGATAATATGAAAACTGACTAATCCACTGGCAACTGTTCAGAAAATTAAAGATTTGCAGACTGTGAATATTGGTGGTGTCTGAAGGTTTCAATTTATTCATTGATATTAATGCCTTGGAAAAATAGCAAAAATGGTCAAAAAATAATTTACCAATACTCAAATAAAGATGCCAGCTGGGCTCCTTTCCAATGCACTAAATAATTTCATATTCTAGTTAGATCTGAAAAACTGCATTTTTCAAGGTTACTGTTAAAATTTGGTGCAGAAGCACTGTGGAGTTTCCGCGTGACTTGGGGCTTTCTCCTCTCTTTCTGCTTACTCCTGTGAGGTGTCTGACTAATCTCTAAGCCCCACTCCCAATGCTTCAATTCTTTCACTTATAAGATTAGCAAACAAACAGTCTATTGATGTCTTCCTGACATTTGACATGATTCTTCTCCTTTATCTTGTATGAGTAGGTGGCTTAGCTACTTTTCTCTTGTTGCTGAGAAAAAAATATCTGACCCCCAGTGTTAAAGGGGGAAAGGTTTATTTAGCTCAGAGTTTGTAGTGGCTTCAGTCTATAATAGGCTGGCTCCCAGCCAAGGTGGCTTCAAATAGGAGAGCATTTCACTGTGGTCAGAAGGTAGCAAAAACAAGGGAGAAAGAGAGAAACCTCCTTCTGTCTTTTATATTATATCTGGTCAACAGGGACTAGGGCAATGTCAATTCAATCAGAGTCCTGACCCTGCAAACACCCACCCTTAATCCCAGAACTCTTAAAGTCAGCATTGCACTATGAATCAATCACTTGCTCTTAATTCAGCCTCTGAGAGTCCTCTGACCACATGGAGGTTTGGGGGGACATCTAGACACACACTTCAACATCAGGTTAAGAAGCCATCTCATTTCTTTTGTAAAGTTACTGCTAAAATGCCCTAATATTGAATCCTTATTTATACTTTTTATAATGACCCCAGAGACCTGACTATATTTTGTAGTGGGCAGAAGGAGGTGGCACCCTAAAAGTAAAACAGATGTTCTGGTCAATGAATTTTAAAACAGAGTTATCAAAAACAAAATAACACTAGGGCAAAAGTAAGTATAAATGGCATCAGGAGAAAGAAAGTCACACAAGCGACATTGTCTGCTCAGAGAACTGGAAGTGGCCAGCAAGAGTGAAGTCCTGAGGTGCAGGAGACATAGCCAGGACACTAAATGAGTCGAAGTTACTGATTTTTTTTTCCCGAAAACAAAATACCACTGATTTTTTGACATCATTGTGATATGTTATCAATAGCTAGAAAGAATTTCCTCTTTATTGCCTGTAGTAAACAATTTTTTTTCAGTGCTGTTATGTCATGCTTCGAATTCAACTTGTAGGAAGCAAGGAGACCTTGCAGAGAGTTGACAAAAGTGGCAAAGGTGTCAGCAAACAGTGCTAGACAGCCTATGGCATCCAGCCATGCGGGGGAAGCTCCTACGGGCTTTCCTGTTTGCTCCTGAGAGGTGGGGTGTGCTTCCTTTACAGCATGACACATTTGTTTCTCGGCAAAGGGGAGAATATTAGCACTTCATTGATGTTTTTTCTGTTTCCTTGAAAAACGACAACCACAAATTTTGAACTTAAATTGAATGGCAAGATGATGAATAATATCTGAACATGAAAGGTATCTCAATGGAAACACATGGCATTTATTTGTCCATTGGGAGATTTGTTTTAATTTGCAAAACTGTGCAATGAAACAAATCCCGTATGCTCTATTGTGATTTTCTTTTCCTCTTCTCCATTGTTTTCCTTTCTGGACTTTATATTCTCCTCTGGACTAATCTCTCTTGAATCATTCTCTGAAAATTTTACTCCTTCTTTATTCTCAAATGCTGTCAGTAGTATTGCTATGGTAATAGGAACTCGATATTTAACGGTCTTGATATTTAAAATTTTCTCAACATTATAGTCAAGAAATAATTGTCCTGAGCCATTAAAAAATAAAACATAAATGACAATGATTGAAGTATCTTGGATGGTATCTGAGATTTCCTCAGCACTATAAAATGGTGGTGGTGGGTAATAGCACTGCAAGAAGCCTAAATCTGCTCAGTGATGTCTTGGATTCATTATAAGTACAATGTAGTTGGTGATACGTAATCATTCCAGACATGGAAGGGAAACTCCAGATGCACCAGTGCAGTTACATTTGTTAAATAAGAACATAAAGTCTAACAGATTATGTTCTATAAAATGTGACCATTTTATACACTAGTCATTGGATGAACATAATTTTATCAGTTAGAATATTCTAATCTTAACAAGGGTTGAAGTTAACATACTGCTTCTTTTTAATAGTTTTAAAAAGCATTTTAAATGGTATAAATGATTAGATCTTGTTATTTTTGCAATTTTCCTCATTGAAATGTTCCCCCAAATGTGAAATTTTATTATATACATTTTGCCAACATAATTGTGTAGAAAATTAAGTGATACAGAAAAAAGGTAAGATTATTGTTATAATTCACTTTATTATAATTAAACAAATGACTGTTTTGCTTGGACTTTATAGCTGATTCGGACTTTGGGAATACATTTCAACCCTAGTTGTAAGACAAATATCTTATAATGGTAAATTCAGTTTTCGTTAAGCAAATCTTATTAAACTTCAAATGATTTCTCAGAAAAATTCGTTTTTCTTTATGGTGAATACTCTTTCTTTCACTGATTTTTTTCTACTTTAATGACTGTCCTAGTCACTTTTCTTGTTGCAGAGACATAATACCTGACACCCACAAATGAAGGAAAGGGTTATTTTGGCTCATGGTCTGCAGCAGCTCAGTCCATGGCAGTGGATGTCCTTTCTTTGAGGAAGGGCAGCTTGGCAGAGGTCATGAGGGTGGTGAGCTACTCGTGGCACTACAGACAAGGCAGAAAGAGAAGGAAGGGAGGATCTGGGGAGGTAGATGAAACTTCCAAGGCCACTCCTTGGGAGATCTCTGCTTCTGACCCTGAAGAGGAAAATAGAAGTCACATTTTCAGAGTTAAATTTCCTGCAAGTAGCAGCCCTCTTGAAGAGACTTGTCTTCCTATCTTCCACCAACACCAGGTACACATTTATCTCAACCCTGGACACATGTTGTCTTGAGCACTGGCTTCCTGTAACTCTGAGCTTGCCCAGAGTTTGAAGTTGCCTTGGTATGTAACATATATGAAGCAGTTTTCTTTCAGGTCACTCAATAATAATAAGCTAAAATGTAACCAGTCAATAACCTCCAAATACTCTGCTTCTCTCCTTGCAAACCCTGTGTAAGCCCTAGACTACCGGAGATTGGGGACTGACAATTTGGGAATGAATCCTGTGGACGTAAATACATCTGCCTCCAAATCCTGGGCGATGTTTTGGTGTTTCTGTTTCCTGCTACAACACCACTTGGTAACAGCAAGTCATCTGTAAACCCCAGTAATCCAGTCATCATTCAAGACCTCACCTTTGAGCACAAGAGGCTTTGGGAAGACAATGAGATATAAACCATACTTAGGAAAAAAAGATAAAATCCATTTCAACTAAACAAGTCTGTTAGCATGTTAGTTTACTCTTGGAATTTTTCATGATTAAACAGTTGGTTTTGAGGACACGTATGCAGGTGGTCTTATCTTTAGTAAGTTGATATAAACTGACTAGCAAGGTGTTAAGCATCGGTCCATCTTACCTGTAGAGCCAAGGTGGTGACAGAAGGCTGATGTTTCAAGGTGCCCAGTAAAGGTGTTTTATCCTGTCTGTAAGTGTCCTAATTGTGATGCCAAGTTTATTATCACTCTACAGGTAGCCAGCTGCTGCTTCTGATAAGAATGCTGGGAATTTAAAGTTCCTTTATTACAAAGAGACAGGTATATCAAGCCTGAGATAAGAAACGTCTATTTCAGGTGAAGCTTTTTATGTGTTTAGCCTCAGGGTAGCTCTGCCTTTGCTCAGCGCATGCTGGTGTTATAAATACTTTCTAAAGTTTGTCCAACGGGATTTTCTAAAGATAAGAGATATATACTGGTTTAAAGTAATGTTTTTCATACTGTGTAATCCATTTTAGAGAAAGAAATAATGACCTTAAAATTAATCCACATGAGGGATTTAATAGTGATCGGAACTCTTTCAGTCTCTCTACCATATTTGTTATAGTTTATTTTTACCTAATGAGAAATAATTTTCAAAATGAATGATTTGAAATCCTGAAATTGTGAGCAACTAAAGGTTATACTTTATTATGTGTAAACTATAAAGTATTAGAAAAACTTCCAAAATTGAAGTTTGGAAGAAATAGTTTAATATCTAGGAATTCAATAAGCCAGGTTCCTAAGCATTGTGCTTAATCTAGATTTGTCTGTAAAAATTATAAATTATTTTTTCTTATAATATAGGAGTTAAGGCCATTACTTTTCTTGTACTATAAGATTAAAGTTTTCAATTTGTTAGCTTAGATGCATGTGTAATCTAGCACCAACAAATATTTATTAAGTGGATACAATGCTTCAGACATTGTTCTAGGTGCCAGGAATGTATCTGTGAATTAAAAATATTTCTGCCATCAAGGACTTACATATTAGCTGAGGAAGAGAGAAAATACAGTAAAAATATAATAAATAAGTGTAGCTTATAGCATTTTAAATGGTAATAAATGGCACATAAAAATTAAAGTTGAACAAAGGCAGTGAGACATACCTAAGAAAATCACACATCCCAAAGCAGTTTTTGAAAACAGCTATAAATCACAATGTACTATAGTTTTGGAGACATGGTCTGTGGCTAGTGTCTCCATTTGGAAATTATAGAACACAAAATCCCCATAACAACCCCAAATTATTTAACAAAGGAAAATTTTCAAGAGTAATTAGAATACAGAATGAATCTAGAACTCATAGCTCTAGGGTTTCCAGCCTGTATTAGTTCTTTTTATAATTGTGGATCTATATCACAAACTCTGAACTATACAGATTTCTGATAGCGTATTCTGGAGCAATAGAGAAGTCAAAATACAAAACAAACAGGTTTACTGAGGTGGGGCTGGGCCGTCTCCTTCAGCTGGAATATGGGGTGTGGGTCATATGTAACCTTTGACCGGGGGTGGTGCGTAGGGCGGGCATCGGTGGATTTTCTTCATGCACACTGGGAAAGGAAAAAGGAAGTTGTAAAAGGGGAAGGAGGAAGTCAGTCACCTCAGTGTAAACATCCCCGACTTGGCCTTCCACTGCCATAGTGTCCCGTAATTTATTCTAAGGCAAAACTCTTTCAATTTCTATAATTTTAATCATCTAAGAAAAACCATGTGTATAACTTTGAAGCAGAAGATCATACGGCACTGATGTGATCAAGAGATAGTTTTATAATGTAATAGTTTCTTGATGAACTCTTCAGCGTTTTCTGTATACGAGATCAGGTTGCCTGCAAACAATAACAATTAGACTTCTTTCTGCCCGATATCTATATCTTTGGTTTCTTTTTTCTTGCTTAGCTGCTCTGCCGGGACTTTTTAGGACTATGTCGAATAGAAGTGGTGAGAGTGAGTATCCTTGGCTTGTTTAAAGGAAAAGGTCTCATCGAGGCAATGTGATCATTATGGGTTTGTCACATTTGACCTTTGTTGTGTTGAGGTACATTCCTTCTGTCTTAGTTACATTTCTTGTTGCTGACAAAATACCCAACACTCAAAGTTAATCTATAGGAGGAAGAATTTATTTTAGCTCGCAGTTTGTAGAAGTTTTCCCGGTAGTTGGCTGGCTCCAAAGCAAGGTGGCATGGCACAGGGGTATAACATTGGAGGACCACTTGGGTGACTCTATGAGTAAAGAGAAATCGTCTCCATTTTGGCTAAACTTAGCCTGATCTCCATGGACAGATGCATACAGAACTGGCTAGGCCACTTCTTGATCCCCGCATTGGCTTTAAGCAATGCAACTAGGGCTAGTTGAGGTGTTGATACATCATTGATGAAGCTAGATGACTGTCTCTGTTTCTCTACCCTGTAACTCCCTAAAAACGTGGTTAAGCCAGGTGGGATAGAGCCACTTGTCCACAGGGATACCTCAAGATGAGAGGCTATGACTCCCTAAGGCAAAAAGTTTACCTATGAGAACTGAAGCACCAGCCCCAAAACATCAGACACTACCTCAGCTGTGTTACCTAGATCGGTCTTTCTGCACATCCTTTTCTCTGCATATCGCAGAGGTGCTTTCAGGCCTCCTACCTAGCCCGGCTCACAGTGCTCATATTTCCTGCCCTTCTCACAGTCACACATTCTCAAGCTACTCCCTTCTTCGCAAATTAATAAAATCCAGGTTGGGCCTGGGTTGAGGCTTTGTTCCAGTGAACCACCATCTTGGCTGGATTTAAAACCCTCTTGGCTCGCTGTAATTATACATATGTCTCAGTGTCCTTATTCTCACTGTGGGTTGCACTAGAAGTGGTAGATTGGAGTTAACTCACTAGAATTCCAGTAACTTTCCCACGGGGTTACAAATATAAACTTCCTGCACAGAGACAAGATCCAGGAAGGGGTCTTCACACATGACTGAAGAGAAACAGCCCACAAAAACAGGCATTAAGCACCAAACTGTCTTCCTGCCTTCTTGTCTCTTTACATTCCCTACAAACTATAAACCCATTGATTGGTGCTAACCAAACCCAAGGTGTGGCTTGGTTATTTACACCCAGAACTATGTTAAACCAATTTAGTTGTTACACAGCTTTAATCCCAGTATCACACACCCTGATCTAGCATTCCACACCCGCGATCCAGCCACCTTTGTAAGTCTCCACCTATGAGAACAAGAGGTTTTGGGAATGACATGTAGATATAAGCCATAACACCTTCCATACTTGATTCATCAAGAGTTTTTATCATTAACGCTTTTTTTTCAAACACTTTTTCTGTATCTACTGATATCACATGATTTTTTTGACCTTCTCAGTAACATTATGTTAAGTGGAACAGCCAGGCATAGAAAGACGAATATCACCTGGTGTATTTCTTCCAAGGAGAATCTAAAATAGTCACACTTAAGGTAGCAGAGAATAGAATGGTGGTTTCCAAGGCCTGGGAGGAAGATCGGATTGGGAAGATTTTAGTCACAAGATACAAAATGTGAGATGGGAGGTTTACATTCAGAGTATCTATTATACAATATGGTTCCTTACTGGAGATGACCAGGCCCTCAGTCACCTGGGCAAGGGTAAGATGAATGGTAAGGAGAGAGGGGAGAGAGAGAGAGACAGAGAGAGAGAGAGAGAGAGAGAGAGAGAGAGAGAGAGAGAGAGAGAGATGATTGAGAAGGCCAGGGTCAGAAGTCTTATCAGGGTAAGAGCAACAGTCTCCAAACTTGTCATTTTTTTATTGAGTGTATAGCATCGGGGCATGTAGGCAGATCCAGGGGACAGCAGAGTACAGGACACTGACACGAAGATGGTCTATAAGAGGCAACGCTTTTGTATGAATATACCACTGATTCATGAGAACCTGATTTTTCCCGTGGGTTAATATTTACTTCTATAGAATTGTGTGCGACAGAGTCCTTGGCTGAAATGCTCTTTTGCCTTCCAAGGCTTTACAACCTCATGAGTCACTGAGACCATCACTATGACCAGTGGCACAGGGAGCTCTGTTTCAGATGCCAGCTGCTGGCTCATCGGGCAGGACACGCAGGTCTGGGATGGACTCAGACCTTTAATACAGAAAACTGGTTTGTGGGTTTGTGACTCGCTCAGGGTGGCCAACTTCAGTTACTATAGTTAGTAACAGTAGTGCATATTTGAAAATTGTCAACAGAGTAGATTTTCACTGCAAAAAGGATACATATATGAGGTCGTAGATAATTTGGGAATTATTAAATTTAGCCATTTGACTATATATCTATATCTATATCAAAATATGTTGCGCACCACTTTTAAATAAAAGGTAATTTCAGATTCACTTGAAATGGAAGGATGAAGCTATTTACTAAAATCTTACCTATTTAAAATTTAGAGTGAGACAGGCTTTTTAAAAAATTCCAGCAGAAGCTGAGTAAGGGAAGAACTTATAAAATTCTTCTTATAGAAAATAAAATTTAAAGAAAGAAAAAACCTAGATTGTGTGTGGAATTAAATTTTTAAAGTTCAAGAAGTTGTGGCTTTGTCAAAGAGTTAAAAAATTCAATTAATGAAAGGACAACTATTACTGAATAAACAAAGAAACTATATTTAATGTATGAAAGCACATTTTTTTGTAAAGCAGAACCATCCGCAGTAGAACAGTAATCTATCTTGGTTCAGCCAGAGGCTTTATTTCAGAAAACAATGATAAAAGCACTGAGTAAAGCAAACATTAAAACAATCTCTTGTTATTTAAGCTATGTGTCCCCCTTAGATTTGAGTTCTTAGAAGGTTTATTTATTGCTTGCCGCTGGATCTCAGTTCCTGCTGTTAGAAACGGTGTCTCTTTTACATCTAGTTGCTAGCAAGCTCCTTTACAATGTGAGGAACTGCAAGTGTCATTTCCACAACTTTCTATATTGAGTGTCCTTTAAGAACACTCATTTTTTTCTTTCTCCAAGCCTTTATTGATCTGGTACAAATATTCTCTGCAGTGGGACTCACATATGGGAGACAAGATAGCTTCTGCCCTAAAGGTGTTCCTAATCAAGTTGAGACAAACAACACTGCATGACGGGACAAAGAGCTGGGGGAATAGAGGTGATATTAGAGTCTGTGAGACTTTCCAGTGTAATCACATGGCCACCTAATACTTGCTTGTGTTAAAAATGGAATCTGAAAATTTTGTTAGGAAGGATGATGGAATTGTCTAATTTTTTTAATGCAAAAACTTTAGGAATTTTGTAAACAGACTCCTGGAGCCTGAGCTTCCTGGTCTGTGCAGCTTTTTAGGTTTTCCTGCATCTGTCACTCTGCTAGTCCTGACACATGGTCTTCCAGACGCAATGCCCGGAAGCAGCTGCTTTCTGGAGCCTCAGGGCTCTTCTCGGAAGGTGGTTGCAGGGATGGAGTTCACTGGAGCTCCCAAAGACCAAAGCCCAGAAATGAGGAAGGAAGTATTCCTATCTTACTTTTCAAAGTTAAAATACTTTGCTGGTTCTGCTTTAAAAGACAACGAAGGTTGAGAATGCCTTACACAAATGACTGGGGGCAAAAGTGGTTTAGGTTTAAATTTTTTTCAGATTTTGGAATATTCATGTATCTGAAGTACATAGTAAAGTATCTTAGGACAACTAAACAAACCCCCATAAAAGAAATTAATATCTGTAACATGTATACTTGCAACAGTTTGGATCTAGAATATCCCCCAAAGCCCATTTTAAAACTTGATTCCCAGTCAGTGACCTGCTAGCACAGGAGGGCTTGGGTCTTTGGGGTACACACCCTTGAAGGAGGTTGGGGATCTGGTCTCTTCCTTTGCTTTCCAGCCTGTGTGAAGTGAGCAGTTTCCTCTGCCACTTGCCCTCATTTCAGTGAGTCCTTACCACAGACCCCAAAGTCACGTGGCCAGGTAACCATGACCCCAAAGTCATAGCTGTCCAGGATGCTAGTCCCCAGAGAGAATCTTTCCCAGCACTTTGGCTGTGTCCTTCTGGACCAATGGCATGTGAGGAAGCCTTTTCTCTTTGTGACAAAATACCTGACTTCACAGTTGAAGGCAGAAAAGTTCACTTAGGCTCAGAGATTTCTGTCTGCTAGGCGGGCTCCCCGCTCCTAGGCCTGCAGAGGGGCAGACACATCAGGGGGACGGATGGTAGAGGAGCACTGCTCACCTCGTGGCCGCCAGGTAGCGAGAAAGGGAAGGAACCAGAGAAGGAGGAGGGGCCAGGGACAGGTTTTGACCCCCCCCACCCCCGTGGCATGCTCCCAGAATGCACTGCCTTCAGGGCGCTCACCTCCTCTTTCACCACCTCCCAACAGAATAGTTCATCACGATGTCATGACGCAATCACTTCTGTGGGCGCCACCGCTGAACACTGCTGCATTGCGCAAGACCCCATTAGATGAGACTTTAGGGAACATCTCCTATTTGAACCAATGACTAGTATGCAAAAGCATACCTGTACAATTAGCACAATTTCTCGTAGCGTGTATCATTACAACATCTTTGCTGCACTGTCAGTTTTGTTTAATACATTTCTACATACAGCTTTTATTATATTGTGATTACAGCATGTGAAAATGTGTGCGCACGTTTAAATGTGTATTTGTATATTTATGTACATGGATACTCTCATCATTTAGTCACTACATAAAATCCTACTATATTCATGTATTATATTATATCCCTCACTTTAAAAAGTTTGTCTTTTTTGAGGCAGGGTCTCACTATGCAGTTCAGGCTGGCCTTAAACTTGCAGCAATCCTCCTGCCTCGGCCTGCTGAGTGCTGGAGTTACAGGCGTGTGCTGCTACACCCATTCTCTCCCTGTCTTCTTGGTAGGAATCTAGCATTTTCTTGCTATAAAAAGCACTACAATGACTTTGTCTTTTCGTGCTCCTGTTTCTCCTCCAGAACAAACCCTTAAAAATAGGTTTGTTGGGTCACAGATACCTCACATTTATAATCATATTTGTAATATTGATTTCCAACTGACATTGATAGTCAAATTTACTAATTCTTACCAATATGGTCAACCTTTATGTCTAATAACTTAATTGGTATTTATTTGCTTCCGGGTGAGGCTAACATGCTTTGTACACGTATTGGCTGTTTCATACTCATTTCCTTCACCCACGGTGCTCCTTCTTCCCAATCCCTGAACGCTGGGACAGCCTGGCTTTTCTCCTTGGGTTGTATCAGCAAAGTCATGACCAAGAACCAGGTGGCATTGAGATTTGGAGGCAAGAATCAGCTTTATTGTACAGGCGAACTGGACTTGAACCATTCCCTAAGAAGTCGGCCCCCACGGCTCAGGTGATGAGGTTTTTCTGGGGTTGTGGAAGCAGAACAGAAGCAGAGCACTTGTCATTTGGGAATTGGTTCATACAGAAGCAGTTCAGCCTTTTTTGGGAAACGAAAACTTACTTGAGTAACAGGAACTGGAGTAAACTGGCTGTTTGACCCGGCAGGACACAGATATCTTCTTATATCCCCGGAGGGCCACTTTCTGTTTTAGGGTTACTGTTCTGTCCTCCCACTACCCATGTCAGTATTTACCTTGTTTTTAAACATTATGCACATGTCAGAGGCTTCCAGAGGCCCCACTGTAGCTCTCGTTTCTCTCCCGAATTTCAGTGCTTACCTGAAATTTCTGCATTGATCCGGGGACCTACAAAAAGATATATTTGGAAATTTTTAAAAATTAATTTTGTTTAGTTCAGACTGAACCTAAGGTCTTCCCTCAGTTCAACATTTTCTTCTATGATTTTTTACCACAGATTTTACTCTATTCCATCTTCCGAGGATCTCCATTATGCTTTCTTCCACATCTCTGAATACTTGTATATTTTTGATCTTTTCCTTTGAATTTCATCCTGTATTCTTTGTTCAAGTTATGCTACATCAAACTTACTAAGGATTTTTTTCTTGCAGCGCAATTATGTTCTTTACAATTCTCTAGGCAGTTTTACTTTCACAAAAAAATTGTTTTCTTCCTGTTTGTCTTTTCTGTCAGTTCTCTTTTCATTGAAGTCTCATGCTTAGTGCCATTTTCTTTTTATTGTGTGATATAGAGCCTAGAGTAGGTGTTTGCAGAAGATGAGACAATAGCATGGTGGCCTTGTAGACAGGCCAGCCGTGGTGTTTCTCCCTCTCCTTCCTTGTGTCACTTCAACCCCCTTTTCTGTGCTCTTGTCTTTCCATGTGATCAAAGTCATAGAGTGCATCTTTCTCTGTCTCTTTGCATTCTGCATTGTGAGAGGGCTGGAACCCTCCCTTCTTGCTTTCATACTGGGAACTGAACCCATTGTTTTCACACTGAGCTGCATTCTCCGTAGCCACACCAGCATTTGGTATTTTTTGACTTTTTTTTCTTTCTGTTTTTTTTTTTTTTTTGGTCCGGGGGATTGAACTCATGACCTCTCACTGGCCAGGAAGGTGCTATATGCCAAGGAGCTATATCCCCAGCCCTTAGTGACTTCTTCATGATTGTTTTTCTTATTGGTGGGGATGTAAACTAGCATAACCATTATGGAAATTAGTATGGAAATTTCTCGAAGAACTGAATTAGAGACTCCATATAACCCAGCTATTCTCCTGCTCGGTACATTCCCCAATGAGCCAAAGACATCAGGCTACAGTGATACAAACCTATCAATGTTTGTAGCACTGCGATTTATAATTAGTTAAACCTGGAATGAGCTTGTATACCCATTAACAGATGATTGCACAAAGAAAATAGGATATCTGTACATAAAGGTATACTACTTGGCTATAAAGAAGGACAAATGTGAGACACTGTAGGAAAATGAATGCATCTGGAAAATACAATGTTGAGTGACATAAATCAGACATACAAGCTTAAATACCATGCTGTAGCTTCCATCTGAGTAAAGGAAGTATAAGCAAAGGGTATAATAAAGGAAGGAGATAGGGGGACAATCTCTTGCAGTGTTCAGGGGTCTGGGAGACTGAGGGTAAAAGGGGAAACTGAGGAAGAGGGGAACTGAGTAGAATAAAGATGTGCCATGTACAGGAACCGAATGACCGCCATGCGTGTGAGCATTGTCTGTTGTAGGTATGAGCTAAGTTTAATAATATCAGCAAGAATAAAAATGGGGAAAGGATTTAGAGGCAGAGGAAGGGAGGTTGGAAGGAAGGATATTAAGAGCGAATCAAGCTGTATTATACATGTGTAACTAATGCCCAAGATGATTGGAAACTGCATTTACAGGAAACATAGACTAATTTTTTAAAATTTTGAGAGAGGGTCTTGCAAAGTTACTAAGCTGACAAACTGGACTTAAGCTTATGATCTTCCTTCTTTTCTCGTTTGACATATATTCCCAGGACTAGTACAGGAGATTTTGCCTAAATTGAGTGTTTTGGAAACATTCATTGATTTAATGAATACATAAATGAATTAATATAAAAATTAATTTATTATCCTAATGAATTATCCAATCCCAAATGATAAACTATTTGTTGACCTTAGTTATATAGTATGTCAAAGACTATTAGAATCGGTTTGGCAAATTGGTATGTGCATAGAGTGAAATATTATTCAGATTTATACAAGGAAATCCTGCCATTTGTAACACATAAACACACCCAGAAATGCCACATTAAGTGAAATAAACCAATTCAGAAGGACAGATAACATACAGTTTCATTTACATGAAGTGTCTAAAATAGACAGATCTATAGAAGCAGACAGACATATAGAATAATGTGGTTGTTAGGATAGAGGAGGTGTAGAAATAGGAAATTATATTTAATGTACAAGGTGAATAATCTCTAGAGATCTATTCTATCAAATAGTACCTATAGTTAACAATATGGTATTGTACATTTAAATATATATTAAGGAGATTGATCCTATGTTCTTACCAGAAGCAAAAAAAAAAAAAAATCACAAAAAATATAAAGAAACCTGTAAAGGTATTGATGTTTGGTGCTTTGATTACAGTATCTGTGGGTAGATTCCTATATCCAAATTCACTAAAATGCAAGAGACATTATATAAGTACAACTTTTGTATAATAATATGCCTTAATAAAGCTTTAAAATATCCCAAAGATTTTTTTTAAATAGGGACTTGACGGGACACCAGGCTCAATGTGACTTTCCTCATATAATGAACTTATTGTCCTATGTCTGCCTTTGTTTTTATTAAGATTACTTATTCCAGTGAGGCGGAGAACTTGAGAAAAACAAGCGTTTGGAAACACCAGAGAATCTCAGCTGTACTGGAAATGGGCATGATACATAACAAATTATGAAAATAGCTTATTTAAAAATTTATGAGAACTAGTTTGAATTTCAGGCTATTGTAAGCAACAAAACAGTCTATGGGATGCTTCAAACTCCCCTTTTAGATTCTGCATAAAGAGCTGAGTGCGATGTAGCTTCACCTTTTAAAATGCTTCTCTGTAATGCTCCCACCTGAGGATCTGGCAATTTTATCCTTGAGCACTTTCTCCTGAAACATCCAGAAATAGGAAAGTACTACAGATCTCTGTTTGATAGTATCGCTCATAAATTCATGAGCTTGGGCAAAATCAACTTTAGGCCAAAAGAGTGAGAGGGGTCTCATGTTGAATCCTGATTTGTCACTGGCATTTGTTTCAAATGTAGACTTTCCAGAGGGAAGTTTTAAAGCTCAAACTGATACATCTGAGAAAATGATCTGCTTTATTTGTCTTTCTAGAATTCTGTTTGTAAGTTCAACTTCAGAATTTCAATATTCTTCTTTCTTCATTGGCGCCATGAGAAAATGTTTATGATGAAAATAATAGCGAATAGGATGAAATCCTTTTGCCATTTGTGGCGACACAGATGGAACTGAAGATCGTTATGTTGAGTGAAATAAGTCAGGCACAGAAAGACAGTATCCATGACTTCGTTCCTGCATGGAATTTAAAGATGTGATCTTATAGACATTAAGAGTAGCAGGGTGGTTATCAGAAGGTGGGGAGTGTAGGGGGAGTAAGGGACAGGGAAAAGGTGACCCGTTGGTACTGAATTACAATTAGACAGGAGCCAGAAGTTCTGGTGTGCTTTCGCATAGTGAGGTGACTATAACACAGTAATAGACTATGTATTTCTAAAAGCTAGGAGAACAGACCCTGAGAGTTCTCCCCACAAACAAATGATAAATATTTGAAGAGTTAAGCATTATACAATGTGTACCCACATTGAAACATCATACAGTGCCTCAGGAAGATGTACCATTTTTGTTTCAAAAATAGGAATCAAAATGTTAAAAATTGAAATTCTTAGTGCTTAACTAAAATAAATATATTATTTTAAAATGGGCAGTTGTCTCATTTTGCTTTAACTCTGACTAAATTTACTGTGGTAGCATCTCTGATGACTCCAGTTTTCACACCCTGTCGTGCTATGTAAGCTTTGCAGTCCACACTCCACAGTTTGCATTTTAACCTCATGTCGACTCGTTTTCTCTTAAATGAATTGTGAGTTCTTGGGGAAAAGGAGTCTTACCTAGTTTATCTTGGTGTCTGATCAGACTGGGAAAATTCCCAGTCATTATCCTTTCAAATATTGTTTCTGACTTCTTTCACTGTGTCTGGGTATCCTATTAAACTATATGTGGGAATATAATTATCCATATGCATGTAAGAATACTGAATCAATTTACCTTCCTTGGCCAGGATCTGAATTCTGTATTTGTTAAAGAAGGAAATACTTATTAACTGAGAGAGCAAATGTGTTCACTCCTTTATTTTAAAGGAAACGGACTATATAGCTCTAGAAAAAATGAGGAATTTTTGGTGTAAAAATGTCTGCACAGGCATATTTTATTTTAGTGTGCCAAGGCATTTTGCCTGAGTAACACAATGTGGGATCTGATGGAGAACTTTTTCTTTCTCATTCTCCCTTTTCTTTCTCCCTCTTCCTTTCCCTTCCCCTTCTCTTCCTCCTCCTTGGTTTTCAGAATTAGTGCACAAAATTATTGTTTATGTAACTTCCTTGCTTCCTATGAAGCAGACTGTTACTGTGAGCCATATTATTTCCCCTGTGGTATTAGTCATTAATTAAATTTCTCGAGATGTTTTATTAGCATATGCCAGGTAAGATGACCTAAGAAGTAATGATAGTGAAAGATGTATAATACAGCAGAGAAGCATCCCTTTAATTCTGTAGTAGAAGTGGAAAGGTGAGAGCCATTCTTAAATGTAAGGGGAAGAGAGAGCCTGGGACCAGGGTGCTGAGTGAGCCCAGGTCCTGACATCTTCCTGAGGGAAGCTTGCATCATGGGTGGGCCAGGGCTCCAGGGATGCTGGTTATGTGAGGATGTGGAATCTTAGGCAAAGTTTGAACTGGTGTCAGTAGGAATTCTTGCTGGTCTCTGTGTTGTCACAGAGGAAAACATTCTTTTTTTTTCTTGAGAGTTACTAACCAATGACTACCCCACAAGTGGATGTGGGGCATGAATTTACACGTCTTTGGTATGCCCAATATCTCTGACTTGAGAACTTAGTATGCAATGTTTCTGACCAGGTGCCCTTTATTACTCTTTAATAAAGAGTATATATATATATATATATATATATATATATATATATATATATATTACATAAAGCAGGCCATTATATCTGGAAAATACACATTCTTATAAATCAGTGATACAAAGTATAGTAGAAAGTAGACCACAACACAAAAGGCACTTTATAATCAAATGCATTAATGTCCAATAAACCATGAAAAATGCTTATTCCTTTCAAAAACAACAGAAAAGCAAGTTGAAATAGTGGCTATACTTTAAGCCTTTCTTATTGACCAAAATTAAAGTCTGACTACCCTCAGTGCTAGTCTGCGTGTGAGGTAGTGGGTCCTCGTGTGCACTGCTCATGGTGATTCGAATTGGTGCAGCTGCAGAGAAAAGCATTTGTTCTTATTTTAAAATATTAAGTATGTTCATGTCTTATGGACAGTAATTTTATTTACAGATATACAACCTAAAAAAAGTTTTGCATACATACACTAGGAGACATAGCCTGGACTGCTAGTGATATATAAAATCCAGCTGTATTTTAGTAGCTGATTGGATAAATAATGATACATGCACAGAACAAAATGCTGTATGACAGTAAAAAGAAATGAACCACTGCTGCACATGTCAATATCAATGATTTTTAAAAACAAGTTAAAAACAATATACAGAATATATGCATAAGATCGTATCTTATAGAATGGTTAAACACCCCCCCCCACGCATGCACACGCGTGCACACGCATGCACACGCACGCAGAAATTCAATTCTTTATTGGCCATGGGCTACCCTTATGTGGTAACCTAAAAGAAAAACAGAGGAGGGATAAAGAGAGAAAATGGAGTGATGATCTTTTGTCAGGTGCATGAGACTAGAAAGTGTGACACATGGAGCCTCAAATTTCTTGGTAGTTTTCTACTTTATAAATCATATCTCAAGTATGTGAATGTCTATAGTGAGGTTCATGGTTTGCTAAATGGGTAAGACATGATAATAGATTGCTTTTTCCTGTCTAAAACATTGATTCAAGGTTGGGCATGGTAGTGCACACCTGTAATCTCAGCAATCAGGAGGCTGAGGCAAGAGGATTGCCTTGAGTTTGAGGCCAGCCTGGGCTATATAGTTTGGTTTCTTTTTTCTTTTCTTTTCTTTTCTTTTCTTTTCTTTTCTTTTCTTTTCTTTTCTTTTCTTTTCTTTTCTTTTCTTTTCTTTTCTTTCTTTCTTTCTTTCTTTCTTTCTTTCTTTCTTTCTTTCTTTCTTTCTTTTGTACTGGGGATCGAACTCATGACCTTACATTTGCCATGCAGGTACTTACACCGCTGAGCTAAACTCCCAGCCCAGGCTATATAGTTTGGACTCTGTAGGAAGACCCTGCCTCAAAAAGATTAAATAATGATTCTATAAAAGTAACTTTAGACTAATTTGCTCTGAAAAATATTGGAAGACATTGAATCAAACACTTTAAACGTTCAAGAAAATATTTTAGCGTGGGATCAACTTAATCTATATGAGATACAAATTCACAAAAAGGTTCTTATCCATGGTGTGTTTACATTTCTTATGCCTTTAAAATGTATACTACTAACGTAAACTAACAGTATTATGAGTTGCACAAGCTTAAATGGAAAATTCTGCAGAAGGTGATTCTGAGTAGATGTTAGAAGTGAATCTGACTCTTAGAGTGAGGTGCTGTTGCTCACAGAAAATGCTCCTTGCAGTTTCTGATTGGGTGGGTCAGAAACGTTGGGGGTGAGGCTGGTTCCACACTTGGTCTTAGTCAAACAGCCAAGAAGTGATTGGGGGCTGGTTTCTAGTGTTTTTATCAAACATCTCAGATCCAGGTTTCTTTCTCTATTTTTGAGACAGTGTCTTGTTGTATAGTCCCGACTGGCCTTGACCTCATAGAAATCCTCCCTGCCTCAGCCTACCAAGTGCGGGGATTATGGGTGTGTATTTGTGCCACCTGGCCCAGTAGTTCAGATACGGGTTTCTTAGAGCCCACATTCTGACAAACATTGGACTTAAAGTTGAAATGAACAGTTTATAAGTTTTGGCACATAATAGGTAAAGGAGCAAAAACAAAAATATAACCAAATCCTGTGACTTTGTTTTGCAAAGATGTAGTTGTGTGGCTATATTTGAAAAATACCTGATGAGATGAGGAGATAAATTGAGGATCAAATATCCATAAATAAAAGGCATGAAATAATAGGAGAAATATTTTTAAAAATGTGTCCTTTGTCTGCTTTCTGTGCACAGCCATTAATGAGAAACCCCACTGTCTTCTTTGATATGAAAAAGGCTTCAAACTGGAGGATCTTTTGTGTAAAACATTAAAACATACCTGTGTTGAGTAAGTTTGATTAATGCATTCCATTTAAGTTTCTTAGATGACAAGGAAAATTAAAAGAAGCTCCCAGAGAATGAGAAGATTAATGGAAAATGCTGGGAGTTCAGCGGCTTTGTGCACGGCACACCTGGTGCTACGTGTGCGTGGAACATCTGATTAATGAAGAGTTCAGCTGATAGCAGGAGTCTCAAAGTGTAGGAAAGAATGTTTTCAAAAAATTTCCTGACTATAGAGGAAATGTTTTGATGAGGATGATATAACAGGAAACGCAGAGTTTACCTGAGTTCTCAGGTTCCAGACATGGTTGTTCATGTTGATCGTGTATCGTATCCTGGGGAGCTGCCTGGGTAGTGGAGGCTCTCACTTTGGGTGTGTCTCAGTAAGTCATGGAAGCAGGAGTTTACAAAGTATACCTAGGTCCTCTGCCCTTCCTCTCTGGCTCTTTTCTCTGGCGGTTTCCCAGTCTCACAAGTTAGAAAGATTAAATAAAAGCACCACCTCAGGAATTAGCATGGACTATTATCTATGTAGCCTCCCATCAGGATGCTCCTATCTTGGAACCATTGAATCATGGACTGAACACCCGAAACTGTAAGCCAAATTAATCCTCTCCTCCTTTGTGTCAGGTATTGAGTTCTAGCAATGGGAAGGCTGACTAAACACATCAGAATCACCCTTTGTGATTGTATTGTGATTGTATTTGTATATTAAATATCCTTCCAAAGTTCACGTGTTGAAATCTTGGGTCTTAGCTGATGGCATTATCGGAGCTGGTGGAACTCTAGGACATGGGGCTTACCTAGAGGAAATAGGTCACAGAATGCAGGTCTTTAAAGGGTGTATTTTGTTCCTGTTTCCTTCTCTCCTCTTTTATCCTTTTTCCACCATAAAGTGAGCCACTCTGATTTTACTACGTACTTATCATAATGTTCTGCCTCCCCATGGGCCCAAAGGAGCAGGGCACAGTAACAATGAGCTGAAACTTCCACACACTGTGAGACAAAATAACTTTTTCTCTTTGGAGTTTGTTTTCTCATGTTTTTTTGCTACAACAATAGAAGCTATCAATAGTTCTACTGATATTAAACAAGCTATCAATAGTTCTACTGACATATTAAACAAGAGCCAGGAAGTTTTGATTTGCTGCTGCATTTCAATGTATTTTATGGATTGAGAAGACAAACTTGATAATGGTGGAATAAGTAGGAACTGTTTTTGAATCTCTGATATTCCAAGTCCAGGACTGGGAACATGCTAATAATTCACGGTGATTCCTGAAATTGATAATTTTATTTCATCTTTCTATGTTCCATATGGCATAGGTATTTTTATTATGTTCATTTGATGATGGGGAGATTGAGTCAAGGCAGTTTAAGCACCTTCTCTAATATCCCACTGTTAGTAAATGCCATGATTAAGATTCCTACCTACCCGTTCCCTAATCACTGTGCCGTAATCTTTCAGAGCAGCTTGTTGGATGAAGGGAGAGCACTAGTTGGTTCTGACCTCCATTTCTAGTGGTAACTGGGAGATTTATTTGTACAGCCTATGGATGTGGATTATAAACAAGATTTTCTCCCCATCATATTCTTGCAGGTTATTTCTCAGACAATTACCATTATCTTCATTCAATTTGCCCCTCTGTTTCCCAGGGCTCTGATGTGCCAGTGTCGTGTTGTCCTGAATATATGTCAGCTCTGGGTCAGAACCTCCCATCAACTGCCTAAGTAGCACAGCCAAAGTCCATCCATCTGAGCCATTCTAAAGTCAGTTTGAAAGTCAGTCTTCCTTCATGCAGCTTGCTATGGAAGACACAAGGTAAAATAACAGGATCACACCTCTGCAGTATTAGATCTGTTATGCAAATTTACCGCATTCTGCTTGAAAAATTGAGGGGAAATGGTAGAATAAATGGCTCTTAAAGTGAGGCTAGAGAGGAAATGTGCATCTTTCTATTACTAGAAAATATTTAGGGAGCTGTTCTTTATTAATGCAATGCTCTCACTCTTCGTGTATTAACAGAATGTAAATTGGCTAATGAGAGGGACTTGCATCAGGAGTTTTAAAATCTTTGCAGGTGAAAATAATGGAATTTTGGGTGAAAATTTCTGTTCTAGAACCATTGGATTTGGTTCCAAATAAAGGATTGCATTTAAATATTCTTTTTGTATTTTAAAGAGAAAAAATAACAATAAAAGTGTTTTAAAACAGGTTAGTAGAAGAGTTACAGTAATTAATACATTATGTATTGTTGCCTTTGTAGTAGTTATTCAGAGTACAAGATGTAGGTATGATATCTTGAACAAACAATATTAGCACAAACCTTTATTTTCAATGAACTAAGAGAAACTAGTTGTGTAACTGTCTTAACTATCTTGTGTATAAATATACTTTTTTTCCTTTTTCCCTTTGTGTGTGAAAAGCCTTGTCCTTGTTTTTTTAAACAAGATGTAACGGAGTGCCTCAACTTCCCTTGCTTGATAGAAAAGTGATTAGGTATTCAAACAGAGTTGAAATTTATGTTGCTAGAATTGTAGAAGTTCCATGGAAAAGAGAATTATCACTAATTTAAGTCAATTGTGTTGATAATCTGTTTAATTACTGCCACGTTGAGTGCGATGGGAAATGTCTGACTGCAGAGGTGACACTAATTACTTTAATTAACCATCAAGGACTAATGGTGAAGAGGGTTCCTTAATACTGACAACACTTGGGAAGGGGAGAATGAATCTGTCAGTTTTGTGCCTGAAAGCTAAGTCTTAGAATATTTAACCTGTCTTTCCCTAAAACAAGGAGAAAATTGATAACAATTGAATGACGCACATTGAATGTGTTCTGGAATGATAGTCACTAGGAATTATTCAAAGCCGTATCTGAAGACTTACTGAATATTAAGTGTAAATGCAGGTGAACTGAAGGAGCCCAGTGACTCACTGTGTGAAATTCACCTGCATAGGTGCATTTTTATTTCATTTTCATCTGCAATATAAATATAACATTATATAAATGTAATGAAGATTAAAATGGTCCAAGTGAATATATGTGAGGTACTTATAACTACATTGCAAATGACTTATGTCATCTTATGTAGAACAAGTTTTCCTGAATGTACTAGTGATCATAATTTTGAGAAAAAATTTAGCAGCCAATATTGGGAGGTTTTTACATGAAACTTGTCTGTACAGTAGGCATGTTGAAGGCATACATTGTACTAACATTTCCCTCTCTCTATATATTATATAACACACAATCTATGATCTATAATATATATGTCTTAGTTACCTTTCCGTCATTGCTGAGACAAAATACCTGACACCCAAGGATAAAAGGGAACAGATTTATTTAGCTCACAGTTTGTAGAGGCTTTGGTCCACAATGGGCTGGCTCCAAGGCAGGGTGGCACGTGGCAGAGGGGCAGCAGTTCGTGGCAGTGGAAGACAGCCAAAGCAACAAGAGCAAAGGGAGAGAGAGCCTCTTTCTATCCCTTATTCTGTATGCAGGCCACCCACACTAGGGCAGTGGTAACACTCACATACCCAATCCCAGCAATAGATCATGAACCAATCACAAAGTCTAGATTCAGCTGCCTCTGCAAAACCTGCTCCCCCTCCCAACTACAAGAGGCTTGGGGAGACGTCAGGACACAAACTATATATATAGCAAGTGATTGAGTTTCCCTGTGAAGTTTCTAAACTTCTCAAGTTGACACAGTGTGTGAACCATAATAGTTGGGTTCTAGCGTGGGTTTTTTTTGGTTGGCCGATGGTGACCTTCTCACTTCTCACCCTGTGCTCATGTGGTTGAGCAGGGGCTCTGGCGTCTTTCCCTCTTCTTATGAAGGTGTCTGTAGTGCATCAGGGCTCCACGTTAGGACCTCAGTTAGCCATAATCACCTCTGTCTTCCATGGCTCTGTCCTCCAGGCAGTCACGTGGGAGTGTTCAGCTTTCACATATGGAACTTAGAAGGACAAGACTTGGTTTATAGAAACCAGGGCCCTTGTCTACCTAAGGTGAGACCAGTGCTATTTTCACTGCTGGGCAGGTGCACAGTGCCAAGACTGAAGTCGACTGTGGGGAAAAAAACACCCACGATACTTATTTTAGTTAGTGTTACGGCTGAACCTGTACCTTTGTGAAGTATTTTAAGACACCGGTAGCTGAAGTCTTATTCACCTCTAAACATGCTGTTCTGTGTCAGCTTCATTCCCTCAGGAAACTGCTGAAGCTGGTGGTCCAAATCACCAGCCTGTGAAGGAGGCTGGGTAAGAGGCAGGGGAGCGCCGAGCTGGGGATCGAATAACCTTGCAGTGGTCAGCTTCCCCGGGCACTGTGTCCTTGAAGCGCCTCAGCTCTCACGTTCCTAAGTTTCAGGTTTACATTCACGTTTTCTAGCAGAAGAAAGCTCATGTTTCCTTACATAATGAGTTGAATCATGAAAGTGAAAGTGAAGGGGAACCTAACTTACTACCTGCTACAGATGGCTGCTGTTATTTACTCTGTGAGTTAAAGAGCGTGTGTGTGTTGAGGCCCCAGAGTCTACTGCCCTGAATATGTTTTGGGGATAAAATTGATGATGACGCTGGTAATGACAGAGGGGGAGCCTCATTTGTGCTGACTCCTGTGCTCATTGCTTTAGTGGACAACCTCAATTCATTCTTACAAAAACGTTATGGAGGTGGCAAATGACATACTAATGTGACAACTAGGAGTGGCAACTCAAACTGATACCAAGTCATAATGATTTATTTTTATGTTTCCCTTCATTTTTAAGCAAAAATTATTAAATGGAATAGTGTGGCAAAGGGGATTCTCTGAATAAATGAAAATGCTGCTATGTTTAGAGTGAGCCAGAGAAGCACACAAGGTACAGGCATTATCTAAGGTTATCCTGGCCCAACCTCAGATGTTACCCAGCTTTCAACATCATTGTTTTAATTTCTAAAAAACAGGGCAATGCATATATCCTTGCTTGCTTTGCTTAACCTTTTCAGAAGCGATGACATCTTTTGGGTATAATCAGATTGCCTGATTTATCCCTCACAAAGGATATAAATCTTCTTTAAGTAGCTTCCATAGCAACGATGTGCTTCATTTTACTTTATTTATTATTTTTTTCTAGTACCAGGGATGAACCCAGTGCCTTTGCAAGTGATCATGTGAGACCTGAGTGTAAGTGATTATCATGGGCTCCAGGTCTTCAGCTGGACTCATACAGGACATTGCCATGGGATCTAGGTCCTCAACTGGATTCTTTGGAGTCTATAATGTGTGGACAGATTTCCCACACTTCTTGTGTTTGATTCTTTGGGTGACTTTATAAAATAATTCTATACATTATGCGTCCTGTATTAAATTATTTCCCTTTCAAACCATGACTACAACAAAACTTGTACCAGGAGAGTGAGGTCATTGCTGTTGTGACATTGCCTGGCCATGTGGCTTAAGAGCCTTGGGAATAAATCTGAAAAGATTTTGAGAGACTGGCCAAAAAGGCAGCCCCTGTATGCTGTAAACTACACTGAAGATTCTAGTTGGAGCCTGGAAAATCTGAGCACTGATGGAAATGCTGCCAGTTACCATGAAGTTGAGAAGGACTGCAGAGGCTGCTGGAGCCCAGGTAGCATATTGTGTTTTGGCAGGACTTTAGTTTGCATTTTGCTTGTGTTTTAAGACATTCCTTGAGTAGCAGAAAAATTTTAATGCAATCTACTGTTGGGATGGTGGCATGGTTACTGTTGAGAGCTTTTGGCCATCTCTATGTTTTAAATTAAGACTGAAGAGCCAAGAAGGGGATTTGAAGAATTTGGCTAGATGGAAATTAGTTCCAGTGGAACTATGGGTTGCAAGGATGACACAGAGGACCATGCGGTTGTTGGGAACAGGACAATAGAAAAGTGAACTGAAGCCTTCCACCTGAAGGGAAGAGTGTATCTGAACTGCAGAAGATCCCTGTTCTTTAGTCCTACCATGCCCTGTCAAAATTTAATAGGAAGCAATTGTGATTGTAATAGCTCTTTTAATGTTATTTTTAGATATGTTTGCAATCAGGTGAATTAGTCAAGTATTGTGGTTTTAACTTTGGCTTTTGGCAGCCCTTTGTATATTTTAATTTGGTATGGGAATGAGTGTAATAAGAATTGTATATACGTAATTGTTAAATTAATATAAATCTGAATCGCAAATCTGCCACTAGAGACAATGGTTTACAGAAATATGCATGGTTATCCAGTTGACAAGGGGTGGACTGTGGTCGATTGACAGCTGGTGGTCAATTTGTAACATGAGCTGAATGGGAGAAGTGCTGGGTGTGAATGGCCCACCTGAGAACTGTTGCCAACAACATAAAAAGGAGAACAGGAGAGGAAGAAGGGGTGCTGTTGGTTCTCCTGGAGGAGCTTGTTGAGCTTCTTTCCTGATGTGAATTTGTCTGTTCTCCTTGTTGGAGCATCAGTTCCTGACTCCAGAGGGGAAGATGATGAGAGGCTGGTCGTGCTGGTTCCTGATAGGAACTCAGCTGTTCTCACCATTGGAGGAGTTCAGGATGTGGGTGGCACTGAGGATGGCTGTGGTACTTCTCAGGGCAGCTCTGGATCTGGTCCTTACTTTGAGCTTCACTGCCTGGCTCCACTGCAGAACCCTCAGCCTACTGGCACAGATCTTCATCCCTCTGGCACAGACTTTCTAGCTTCCACCA
The DNA here is from genome assembly GCA_004027455.1 of Hydrochoerus hydrochaeris. Lineage (NCBI taxonomy): Eukaryota > Metazoa > Chordata > Mammalia > Rodentia > Hydrochaeridae > Hydrochoerus > Hydrochoerus hydrochaeris. The sequence goes on from PVLA01008263.1 coordinate 87,014, forward strand.
CTGACCTTTGGGCCTTCCCAGTGCAGATATGTGAAACAGACTTGCATGAGTCATTTTCATGGCTCTAGGCCTCCAGCTGGACTTGTGGGGAGTACTGTCTCTAGGTCTTCAGCTGGACTCGTGCAGGACGTTTCCATGGGATCCAGACCCTCAGCTGGATTCTGTTGGGTTCTTTAGTTTGTGGATAGATTTCCTCAATTTGTTGTGTTTGACCCTTTTGGTTACTATTATAAAATAATTCTATAAAGTCTGTGTGCTATATTAAGTTGTTTTCCTTGCAAATCCTGACTACAGTGGTAATTTCCAGTCATGCCAGGTGAGCAGTGTTGCTGAAATGTCCTGCAGATTAGGCTGGTGAGTTTTGCTTCCTTTTGCTGGGGATGGCAGGTGATATGGAGAGAGTAACATGTCTCCCACAAGAAAATCACACTGTGGAACATTCTTTGTGATTCGATGATTCTGAATGTATTGTCTTTACTAGGATAAATTCTTAGTTTGTAAAGTTTTCTTCAAAACATGTGCCAATCCACTTTTCATTACTGAAACAAATGCCTAGTAACAAATAACAGTTTTAGCCCATGATGCCATTACTTTGGGCCTAGAGTGAGGCGGAATATCATGCCGGAAGCATGTGGTGAAGCAAGTCATTCACTTGATGGAGGGGAAGCAAAAGAGAGAAAGAGGAAGGATCGGGGTCCCACTATCCAGGTGCATGCTTGCTGTGATCTAACCTCCCACTTGACCCAAGTTCTAATGGCTTTACCATCTCCCAGGAGCATCCAGCTGGGGACCAAGACTCTAACACATGGGCCTGTGGGCACATATGCCACATACTCTGGTAAAATACCAACTGGCCACGAAAACTAAATCTGTGTCATTACAGTTCCTTTACTTAGAAACTGAATCAAAGAGGGGTTAGCCCTGGTTTAAATTCTTTTATGATTAATCAGGTGATGCTGATCAGGGAAATAAAATTAAATGTCTCTTTATCTTGTGTGAAATGAAGATAATACTGTAGAACACAACCCCAGTGATTAGCATGAACTGAACAGTTCTTATTGTCACTATCCAAATGCAGTGATTGTACAGATTAGGAACATTAAACTAGAACACTCAAATCTTTGATTTTATATATATATATATATATATATATATATATGCATGTGTGTACACTAAATATATATTTATAACAAATATAAATATATACCATATATATATATATATATATATATATATATATATATATTCCACATTGAGCTTGACTAGTGTTTAGAACAAATTTGTCTTTTGGAGGGGTGCTTCATGTAGTACATGGAAAGGATTTTCTTATCTGCAACTTTCATGGAATTTATTTTTATGTTAATACTTAACATGAACAATTATAGCTATCTTTGGCATGCTGAGATCATTGGTAGTACTGTTGAAATGGATAAAACTCCTAATGCTTTTGTTGTTGCTGTTTGCTCCCGGGAATCAAGCTCAGGTTCTCAGGCTTGCTCGGCAGGGGCTGTGTCACTTGGCTGTACCCCTGCAGGCCCTGATAATTTTAGAAGACAGACATAGATTGTGAGTAAACCTGGACGATGGGCTGCCAAATAAATTTGGGATTCTTCTCCAGAATAATGAGAAAAGCCATAAAGTTGGGGCCACTTTTATGAGTCTAAGTATACTCATAATTTAAAAAATGTACTTAATTCTTGTGTTTTTGTGCATTTCAATTTGGATGAGTCGAGACAGAAATGTGTGGAATTCTGCCAGAGCCTGTTTGCCATGAGGGAGGTGAGAACTTACACTTCTTTATTAAGGCCAGGAGCATTTTGGGTGGGAGAAGGATGACCATTATAGACTGTAGCGTAACCACCCCAGTGAGCTGTGGTTTACAGGAGTTAAGAAATAGTCTGTTTCAATTTGAAGCCTCAGAATCATTGTGTTGAATGAAGCTGGGAAGATCTGCTCATCTGCTGAGCCCCTCTCTACTCTCCATGGCTTTCCCTGGATTTATTTTCAATTCTATTTCAATAAAATTGCCCTCTCTGTATTCTTCTAGTTCTCATTTCTTCAGCTTTTCTTTGGGTGTTATGTTTATTACTGCATTTTCAAATAAAACCATGCATCCTTTACTGATGAAGAAGCTTTCTGAGGAATGGGGGATAGAGATTTCCTCCTTGGGCAAACATCTCAGAGCATACTTGCACCAACTTGGGTGGTACAGCCTACTGCCCACCTAGGCTACCTAGAGCATCCTGTGACTCCTAAACTACACACCTGTGCCAGCCGCTCTGAGCACTTTAGGCAGCCATAACACTGGTGAGCATTTGTGTATCTAAATGAGAAAAGGTATGGAGAAAATACTAGCTGATAGAAAATTTCACTCTCACTATAATCTTACGATGCATGATTGTATTTGCTGTTCCCTGTTGATTGAAACGTCTTAATTTAGGAAATAGCTGCACTAGTTTGAAGTTTTGTGGCCAAGGTAAAAAATGCTTTATATTCTTACTGACTTTCCTCACATAAGTTCAATTCTTCTATTTTCTTTTTTTTTCTTCATTATTTTCTTCTTTATTTTCTCTGTGCTTTTATAGACTATTTCATTTACCATCCAAATTCCCACATGAAGTCTGACTAGAAGACACTGAAGTCATTTCTATGTTCAAACAGTTTAATATTTGTCTTGCTGTGATTTTCTTTTTGTGTTTTTTGGAAAGAGATACCTGAAAACAAATGATTCATGAAATCAAGTGGCATTGAATGTATCTCTGTAGTGGCATTGAATGTATCATCGCAAATGTTGACAGAAACAAATGAATCATAAAAACTCTTCAGATGCGTCTCTGAAAGGATTGCCATTTTTTGCAAGTTTATAGAAGCTGACCTTGGTCAAGGAAAGGTGCAATAGGGCTGGCGCTGTAGTTTGAAACTGGGAAGTTCCCCAAAGGGCACATGTGCTGAAGGCTTAGCCTTCATCCTGTGATGGTGCTGGGAAATGGAGGAACCCTCAAGAGGCGGGGTTCAGTGGAAATTTCTAGGTCACTGGGGGCATGCCTTGAAATAGATAAAGGGATCCTGATCTCTTCTTTTTCTTTCTGGTCAAGAAGTGGAAAGCTTGTTTTACCACACACTTCCCACCGTGATACACTGTCTCGTCACTGAACCAACAGGAACAAGACTAATGAACTGTGAAATAAAACCTCTAACATGATGTGCTCCAAATAACTTTTATTCTGTATAAATTGAGCATCTCTATTTGTTTTATAACATAAAGATGGCATTACACTAATGAACATATCCAGAGGCTTTTGCTTCTACTTGAAACAGGCTGAATTTGCTTTGCTATTGTCAGCTTGTGGCTGTTTCGATTCTGTCTATGGACAAGTTCAAATTCAGGTTAAAAATGCAGTGGAGACCTAAGTTAAGCGAGGGGTTTGAATCACATAGTGCTATGGGACTTGAAAGTATATGCGGTAGCTACTGTTGCTATCCAGTTGTCTTGTTGTGAAGTGCTGTGTTGTATTGTTCTGTTCTGATCTGCGTTGTTCTGTTCTCTTTTGTATTATTCTCTGTAAAATAAAATTAAAAAAAAAACTACACCTATAAATGGAAGACGTTTCACTCATGTCTTTATCTCTCTGCTGAACTGAGAAAGAAAATATGCACAAGGAGGAGGAGAGACCACCTTGGCATTGTTCAGTGACATTAGTAATTATCTATGCTTTGTCTTGGGGATTTTTGATGACCCCTCTTAAATGGTTTTGCTCAAATTATACTTTATATTTAGGAATTGCCTATTTAAATTACCTTAAGTCAAGCTAATTTATAAACACTTAACTCTAATCAAACAGCTATTTTCTTCAAAAGAGCAATACTTCTTCCACATTTGGGATAGCCTATCAAGCGATTGCAAATCCAAAATGTAGTTATGCTACTTTGGTCTTTGCTAAGGGGAAAAACAAGCAATTGACTTTTGTTATCAAGGAAGTTAAAAGGATGTGGCTTTCTGTGTTATTTCTCTATTACTTCACAGTGCCTGATACGATCTTTCATTTGGCTCTTTCCACAAGCTGCTTGGAAGGAAATTAAGTGTGCAGTCCATGAGCCCCAAGGAGCACCTTGTGATGGAGAACGTTGGTGGAGGCTTGTGCTTAACAGAGGTTTGAAAATCTAAATCTGTGCTAGGTTAGCATGGTTCACAGCAGGCCTCC